>JAQZBX010004680.1:0-59224 GCA_029593785.1 Cabassous unicinctus | reverse complement strand
AGGAAAAAATGAAGCAGAATAAGGGCTAAACAGGAAAGCCTGGACAAAAATATCAAACACCCACCCAACATACAGCATTCCTATTACAGGGAAAAGAAGGAGGCCCCAGTAGAGAAAGTTTAGCAAAGGAGGGAAGACACTGGAGCTGGACGAATAGCAGGTGGGAGTGGGCAGCCCAAGGAGGCTCTGGTTGTGAGCCCTGGAAAACCCTGCTTACCCCCAACTCCCAGCAGGCATGTTGAGAGAAGGCCTGCCTCTGCGCGGCCACCATCAGACCAGCAATTTATAAGGAAAAACCAGGCCAGACACTGCATCAGGCAGTCCCTGGCAGAGTGACACAGCCCCAGCCGGCCGGAGTCTCTGACATCCTGGCCCCACTCTGATCAGACTCTTCCTGACTCTCTCCCCATAGGCAGAGGTGGCTGGGAAGGAAGGTGAACCAGTCCCACCCTAAGGCTGCCACTCTCCCCCTGCTCTGGTAGTCCCCTTCTTGTGATTCCATCTAGCCAACTTCTGCATCCACTGTCTGGTGAACAACAGAAAATCCCAAGTGTTCTCATCTTAAAACCAAAGTAGACAGAATTTACCTTCGCGGCTATAATAAAAATCTGTAATGTCTCAGAAGGCAAGGACTGTGGTTTTCCTCAAATGCGTCATCCCTCCTGGGATGTCTGGCCCTCCCCCCAGCCTAGGCTGGCCTTGTACTTGCATGCCTCCGTGCCCTTGCCCACGCTGTCTCCTCTGCCGTGATGCCCTTCCCCATGCTGCCTAGTGAAGTCTTACTTGGCCTTCACCTCCTCTGGGGAGTCTTCTCCAAACTTTCTACCCTGCCCTCCTCCTTCTGCTCCATTTATCCCAACACCGTCCACATCTTAGCACCACGGGGTTGTGTTTAATTGAGATGGAACGGGAGCTTTACAAAGGGACAGAGACAGTGTCCTGGTGGCCTTTGCACCCCCAGCCCGAGCTCAGTCAGCACTTGGCACTCAGCCGACACCAGCCTGTTTGCGGGGTGAGGGAGTGGATTTGTAAATGACCGGCCCTTTTCACCACTGGGGCATCCAGGCTGTTTGAGGTGAAAACAAGGGCCCAGTGATTTGTTCAGACAAACTGGGGTTTAAATCAGATAAGAAACCAGATGGTGGGAAGCGGGTGTGGCTCAGTGGATGGAGCCCCCGTTTGCCATATGGGAGGCCCGGGTTCGCGTCCCGGGGCCTCCTTGTGGGGGCACGCCGGCCTGAGCGGTGCGGTGGGCTGATGCAGTAACCTCACGGCAGGAAGCGGGTGTGGCGCAATGGATAGAGCACCCGTTTACCATATGAGAGTCCACGGGTTCGCTTCCCAGCGCCTCCTTGTGAGGGCAGGCCGGCTCGTGCGGCGCTGTGGGCTGATGCGGCGGGACCTCACAGCGGGGGGGAGATGGGCGGACGCAGAGGGGACGCGCAGCGAGTGGACACAGCAGCGCAGGCAGCAAGGGGGGGATAAATAAAATAAAAATAAATAAATCTTAAAAATAAAAATAAAAAAAAAGAAACCAGATGGTGTCAAACCTTTAAAAACTGTTGTTATTGCAGAGCTACCTGAAAATGATGAAGATTACAGTTGGAGTAGTAGGAAATAGAGGTAAGGAAGAAAATTACATTGATGTTTACCCTGAGCAGCCGAAAGTGCATGTGTCACGGCCTTCAGATGTTAGGGACCCCAGAACTCTCTACTGTACTCCACGCCCTACATCCACGGATCATTTTTCAGAGAATTCTCCGCTCTAGGTATCTGGACTTGAAAAGCCTTTTCAGCCTCAGAGGCCTGCCTTGGAGAGCCCATTACCTTCCTCTTGCAAAAATTGTTTGTTTGTGGAAGCAGCAGGTTTTGTTGCAAAGAGCACAAACTTGGGTGCAGGAAAGACCTGGACTCAAATTCGGGTTCAGTCACTTACTAGCAGTATGACTTTGACAGGGTACCTTACCTCTCTTAGCCTTGGTTTCCACATCTGGAAAATGGGGCATTTTTCACCTATCTGAAGGGTTGTTTCGAGGACAATGAGAAGGTTAATGGTCATTAGCAGATCCAACACAGCTTCTGGTACAGAGTAGGCAATGGACAAATCTAGGGCTCCCTCTCCCTATTCAGTCCTTCTCCCCATCTTTGTTATGGACTAATCTGTGCATGAACAAAAACCGTCCTAAATACCAACTTTTACCAAGGACCAGCAATCCACCCAGATGACTGGAACAGCCCACCTCCACTCCCAATCCCACAGCTTTCAGCACTTGGGGGCCTGCTTCCTGCAGCTTGCTAATTGGTCCACCTCGGATGGCACCTCTTCATTCATTTATTTATTCATACACATATTCATTCATTCATACATTCAAGTATTGACCAGAACCCGCTATGTGCTCAGTGGTGCTAGATGTGGGGGCTTGTGATGGTTTGAAGCTGTATGTACTCCAGAAAAACTTGTTCTTAAATCTAATCCATTCCTGTGGGTGGAAACCTGTTTACAGGTAAAAAGTTTAAGTAGGACCTTATGATATTTCAGGTAAGGTGTGACCCACTTCGTTCAGGATGGGTCTTAATCCTATTACAGGAGGTCTTTATAAAAGAATGAAATTTGGACAAAGTGAAAGCCACGGAAGCAAGAAGGTGAAAGCAATGAAACCTGGAAGAGAAGGGGGAGACCAGGAGACACCACCATGGCCTTGCCGTGTGGCAGAGAAGCCAAGGATTGCCAGAAGAAAGCATTGCCTTGATGATACCTTGATTTAGACTTTTCCTTGGCCTCAAACTGTAAGCTAATGAATTCCCAACGTTTAAGCCAACCCATTTCCTGGTATCTGCTTTAAGCAGCTTAGGAGACTAAAACAGGGCTCCAGAGTGAACAAGGAGAAAAGGAGGGTCCTGCTCTCAGAGATCACGTAGACCATTGGCGTTTTCCCATCCTGGTGTGCTTAAACAGGAAAAGGGATGGGAAAGCAAGTGGGAAGGCTGAGAGCTGTCCCTCAGGACTCAGCTCAATTACCATCTCTGCCCAATGACATCCTTGATGCCTCTCGTCCTCTCTGCCCCCCAGACCTGGCTCACCCTCCCCCCATTTCATCAGGCTTTTTCATCTCTGATGCCCCACTCCTAGCATCAAGGCCTGACGCTGAGAAAATACTTGGTAAATATACATTGAACTAAACTAAACCATTTCACAGGGACTAGATATTTTTCAATGGATGCCAAGGACTAAAGGCCAATGTATACAAGACACAGCTTCTGGGCAGCTATTTGAGCCAAATGGCCAAATAGAGCTATTTGGTTCTATTTCCAAATGCCAAATGCTCCATGAGGAAAAGCCCAGGGTTGGGCATGAGAAATTATCTAAAAGAACTGATGGTTAGCACAGAATCATCAGCAATGCCCTGACCTCGGTCCTGTCAGTCTAAGGTTTTGGGTGACATCACGAGAGGCTGCACATGAAAGCAGAATCCAATCCTGGGGGTGAGAGAGGTGGGGGCTCTGGTTTCTGAAATGTCAGCTCTCACGCAATCTTATTGGAATTCTTGGTTCCCATTCAAATGCCACGTCATTCTCTACATGTGGGGAATTTGGTTTTTGTTTTCCCTAAAGATACCCATGAGTCTTTTTTCCTCTCCATTTCCCTTGTTTGATTTAATTAGAATGCCAGAGCCCGTGATCCAGAATTCCCCAGCAAACCTCCATAACAAGCCAGTGTCTCAGAAAATGATGCTTGAGAACATTGACAGGGAATCAAGAATCAGAGGTGTTTGTAGGTTAGGAAGAAGCAGGCACTGAGGTCTGTCCTACTCAAAAATAAGAAGTTGTCTTGGTGGCTTCCTGTCAGCCCTACCCATATTCAGAGACCTCAGGGCAATTGCAAAATCAAAACCTTCTGAAAGAGGATGCGGGGGCAGCAGTGTGGAGACACCTATGCTCACGATAACTCCAAGGAGAAAAACAGTGGAATTCACTCACCAGGCCTCTGAGACAGTCATCTTCTGTGTTGTGTTTGAAAAGGAAATAGAATTAATTCCCATTTTTGGGTATGGATTTTTTGAGCTTATTTATCTGAAGGGCAAAACTAAGAATGCCAATGGGTTTGAGGAAGCCCAAATAATTCTCCTCTTAGGACTGCTGAGATTGTTGATGTCTGAGCACATGGGTGTAACCATGAGCCCTCAAAAAAGCCTTTGCCGTTCATCCATTCCTCTGCGGATGGGCACGTGGGTGGTTCCCACCTTTCGGTTACTGTGAATAATACTGCTATGAACATTGGATTACAAGTCTCAATTTGAGTCCCTGTTTTCAATTCTTTTGAGTATATACCTAGGAGAATTGTCAGGACCTGTGGATAAACAGAACATGGTATCTACATGCAATGGAATATTATTCAGCCATAAAAGGAATAAGTTCTGACACACACTATAACATGGATGAACCTCAAAAACATCATGCAAAGAGAAATAAGCCAGACATAAATGGACAAATATTCCACGATTCTACTTACATGAAATATCTAGAAAAGCAAATTCATAGAGACAGAAAGTAGTTTAGAGGTTACCAGGAACTGGGAGAGGGAAGAATGGGTAGTTATTGCTTAATGGGAACAGAGTTTCTGTTTGTGGTGATGAAAAACTTTTAGCAAAGGAAGATGGAATACAACATCATTAATGTAAATGAGTTGTACTTAAATGGTTTAAATAGAAAAAAAAAAGTTTAATGACAAAAAAAAATTGTTTGCTGTATGAATGGACCAGTGAATAATCATGGATAACACTTATTGCATTTACTTAGTGCCAGGCCCATGCTAAGTGCTTTACCTACATTATACCACTTAGTTATCCCAAGAACCTTCTGACACCACCTCAGTGCCCTTTCCTGACCACCTTATCTAAAGTAGCCTCCACCCTACCCACCGCATCATTTGCTTTCACCCCTTGTTTCTTCCCTTTGTATGTTTAATCACAATTACTCATTGTTTTATTTACTTTCCTGAGCCTATTTAGTTGGCACCCCCACCAGAATGGAGGCTCCTTGAGGACTGAGAACATGTCCTGCTTGTTTACATCTGTTTCCCTGGTACTTGACACACAGTAGCCAACCAACAAGCACTTGTTGAATGAATGAATGGAAGCATGAATGGCATTCCAGGCAATTAGGGTACTGTCCAAGAAATGTTTGTGGAATGGCATGGGGGAGGGAAGGGAGGCAGAGTACATGGGGAAGGGCTGGATGGCAATGGAAAGAGCATGGTGGTCTTTATCCAGGGGAGTGCTGTAGGAAGATCACTCTGCTGGCAGCCAGTGGGAATAATGGGGAAGTCCAGAGAGGTCAGATGAGAAGCTATTCTCATGCCCTGAGAGCAATGGTGGGCGATGGCCACTAATGGGAACAGTGAGAAGTAGAGCGAGGGGAGGGTGCATGAAAACAGAGAGGGGAACTGGTCACTAGCTGGATATGCATAGTGTGGGAGTGTGGCAAGCAAGAGGGAGATTGATTTCAATCCTGGTGATCCACAGGATGCCTGTGTGCAGTAGATTGAATTGTGGACCCCCACAAAAGACGTGTTCTTAATCTTGATGAGTTCCTGCAGATACGAATCCATTTATAAATAGGACCCTTTGAAGACATAGTATCAGTCAAGGTGTGAACTTATTTGTGAAGAGGATCTTCTATTTAGGAGTGGTCCAAGGAAATCAGGGTGGGCCATAATCCACATTACTGAGAAAGTCACAGGGAGAAGCTGGAAACCAGCAGAAACGAGAATTGTAAACACAAGGAGAAAGAGCTGCTCATGTGAGAGATGCAAGCCAAAGAACCCCAAGGATGGCAGCAGGCCAGCACCAGAATGCTACAGACTTTGAGGAGAAAGCCTGGCCTTGCTGATACCTGGATTTTGGACTTCTAGCCTTCTGAACCATGAACCAATAAACTCTTGTTGTTAAGCCAACCCATTCAGTGGCATTTTTTATAGCAGCTCTGCAAACTAAGACACTGCGATCAGCACAAGGACAAAACAAGAGGAAGAGGAATTTTGCCACTGAGATTCCAAGTGAGCAGGTGAAAGTCCTTAGACAGGTGCCGAGGCCTCCCACATCATAGAATTCCTTCTTCCAGGTCCCGTATGTCTGCAAATTTGCCTATAGTCTGTCTCTTCCATTAGATCTTAGGAGCTGGTCTTCCAGAATTACCACTGAAAACATCTCTAATGATGGTTTGTGCGGTGGCCTTTGGCAGCTGTGAAGAAAGCATATCTCAAGGTGGATGAGAGTACAGACTCTGAGCCAAAGTGCCTGAGTTTCAACCCTGGCTCTGCAACTCATTGCCTGCATATTGATGGGAAAATTAACCAAACTCTCTTTTATCCAGTTTCCTCATTTATCAAATGCAGATTCTGATAGCACATGCCACCTCATAGTGTTTTTGAAAGGACTGACCTAATTAAAGGTAGGTAAGTGCTGTCTGAGACTTAGTCACTACTACCATTACCATATGGTGCACTACAAAAAGTATTGGCTGTGGAGCCTGCCTCGGCCACCTGCTGGCTGTCTGGCCTTGGGAAGGTCTCTTCATCTCTCTGAGCTTCAGCATCCAAGTCAGTAAAATGGAGATGATGATACTTCCCTCATAGGATTGCCACAAGAATTAGCTAATTTGCCATCTTCCTCTTTTCCCTCTTCTCCCTCAACTTAGGAATCCATGAGAGAAAACATACCCAGGCTTCACACCTTGTGTCTACCACAGAGTACAGCGGGTTCTTGTCCTTGTTACTAAATCCATTGGAGATGATGATGAGGTCACACAATCCTGGGCAGACAGTCACTCTGAAGGTCTTTCAGCAGGAAATGAGACCCAGGCAAGTCATTCAACCCCACCAGGACTTGGTTGCCCAAATTGTATTATAAAAATGATAATATTCTTCTCCTTCTCAGGGTCTGATGAGGAGGAAGCACTTAAGATGACCACATGGATGTCTAAAGCAAATATAGTAGCTATGAATGGTGGGGCAATAACATGCAGAAGTGAAATATATGACAACAATAGCAGAAAGGATGGGAAGGAGGATGTGGAAGATGGCCATGTTCAGAGGTGTGTGCTCCATGGATGTATTGGGTGGGGATGCAATTATCTCTCCTCCAGACTCAATAAAGATATCCCCTAACTATTCTCCCTGGCTCCAGTCTCTCCTCTTCTCACCAATCTCTCTACACACAAACACACACACACAAGCACACCAGGAGTAAGATTGTAGGGGCAATCCTAGCAGAAGGAAGGGAAGAATAAATCCATTTATCTTTCTAAAAGACACATCTGGCCAGATCTCTTCCTTGCATAAATCCTTTCAGTGGTTTCCCACCTCAAAGGATTCTGGCTCCACTTCCTTATTCCTGAGATCCTTTGTGTGTGGAAGAACAAACAGCCTCCGCTTGGTTAGATAACAAAATGTGCACGAGAGTCCATCCTATAAACACTCAGTGAATGCTGCTTTCATCACTGTCCCCACACTCCCTCTTCTCTTCAATTGGCCAAAAGAGAATTTCCTTATTTGCTTCTTAACAAACAATGCTTAGCTATTGGTTATAGCTATAGATATATACAAACAGAGACTGAAGAGAGATCTCAGATGCTTGGCCACAAGCTCGTCACCCTAAGAGGACACAGTCCATGCCAAAGGTACAGGACACTCATCCCAGAAGAGCTCAGTGCCAGAGAACATGGCCAAGGCCTTATTTTCTCAGAAAGTTTTTTAAGGAAAGGTTTTTGCCCTCAAAATTGTCCCCCTTCTTTTCATCTGGAATGATAATTTCTTTCATTATTCAGTGAAAATTCATGAAATTTTGTGGTTACCTAGGAAAAAATGTGTCACACACAATTCCATATGTCCATATAGTGGTGCTGAGAAAATATGACAATGAAAACCACTGGGCCCTTTCCCCAGCCACTGGAGTTAATGGGCCTCCAAACTGATTTTTTAACTTACAATATTTTTATCCCCTTAATAAAAAACATGGCTTTAAAAAAATGTCATTAGATATAAGGCCAAATAAAAATCATGATCAAAGCACTATAGGCTCTTGGATAATTCAAGACTCAAATTCTCAAAAGCAAATAAAGTCTTTCTGAGTCATGGAGCTAGTAGGAGGCCTGAGAGTCCAGTTGGTCCAGTTCAGAGAGGCAGCATGAAGAAATGGAAACACCAGTGGACCTTGCAAAGAACATCTAAGGACCAGGGTTTTAGCTCCAGCTCTCCCTGTACTAGGCATGGGATCTTTTGCAGGTCAGTGAGCTATCATGTCCTTTGCCTGCAAAGTAGGATTAACCTCACATGGCCAGCACGCTTGAGAGAATTGAAATACTCATTGTGAAAGCAGACAGTAAACTGTATTCTATTGTGGCCAGGGAGAAGTATTCTCCCATGTTCTTCACCCCATATCTCTGGGCACAAAACCCATTCTGCCTGGGGAAACCAGGGTAAAGGGATGATTAGAGAAGTCACTGAACATACTCCCATAGCCAGCATCCAGATCAAGAAACAAGACAGTTAAAGCACCCCAGAAGGCCCCTTCACTACCCCTTTCAGTCGTTATGTTCTCCAAAGGTAGCCACTATCCTGACTTCCAACATCTTAGATTAGTTGTGCCTGTTTATGAACTTTATATAAATGGGATTAGATAATTCCATTTATATAAATGAGAACTCTCCTGCCTGGCTCTTTTGACTCAACATTAAGTTTGTGAAATTCATCCATGTTGTTATGCATAGTGTGGTTTGTTCATTCTTATTTGCTGTATATCAACGATGTGACTATACCACAGTTCATGTATCCATTCTACTCTTGACAGGCATTTATGCAGTTTCCAGTTTAGAGCTATTATGAACGTTCTTGTTCATATCTTTTGATGAACATATGTATATGCATATCTTTGGGGCATATACCTAGGAATGGAATTGCTGAGTCATATGGTATTCATAAGTTCAGCTTTATAGATACTTCCAATTAGTTTCCCAAACTAGTTGTACCAATTTCTACTCATACTGTCACTGTATAGAGTTCCAGTTGCTCCACATCCTCAATGACACATGATATTGTCTATTTTTCATTTTAGCCATTCTAGTGGGTGGGGAAAAGTATTACATTGCAGAAAGATATTTTCAAAGCGTAAGTCATGTTATGTTACTCTGCCAATGGTTTCCCTTTACAGTCAGAATAAAGTCCAACTCCTTAACCTAACCTACAATAGCCCGATTACCTCTGACTTTCACTCTGACCACCCTCTCCATTACTCACTATGCTTCTGCCACACTGGCCTTCTTTCTAATCTCTAAATATACTAAGGTTGGGAAGCAGGAGTGGCTCAGACGATAGAGCCCCCGTTTACCATATGGGAGGCCCCGGGTTCGCTTCCCGGGGCCTCCTTGTGAGGGCAGGCCGGCCCGCGCGGCACGAGGGGCTGATGCAGCGGGACCTCACAGCAAGGGGAAGATAAGCAGACACAGAGAAGACACACAGCGAATGGACACAGCAAACACAAGCAGCAAGGGGGGGATAAATAAATAAATAAATAAAATCTAAATAAATAAATAAATAAATAAATAAATATACTAAGGTCATTCTCATATCAGGATCATGACATTTGCTGTTTCCTTTGCCTGGAATTTGAACCCAGGCTCATGATTTCTAGGCCTAGTGCACTAAAGTGCCTACAAGAACAGGTGACAAGCTCTTACTCTGTAGGAATGAATCTCTAATCATTGAATATTGGACTTTAGGAATTGATTCAGCCTAGAGAAATCTCCCCACATACGCTAAAGGCAGCCAACACACCAAGAGGATGTAAAACAAGGAGCCCTACCTTTTCCTGATTGGATATCACTTCTGATTCCCCCAAATGGTCCCTGCCCTTGGTTCAGAGGAAGAGGACAATGTTGAAAGAGTAATATGGATGGGGTTGGCTCTCAGTCCATCATCCATCCTCTAAAGGGAGAAACGAGAATCAGGTTGGCAAAAACCATTTCCTGGGCTCTAAGGACCCAAGATCTACCAGGACATCATGGACTACCGGTTGAGAGCCCTGTCTCACATGCTTAGTTTGAGTGAGAATAAGGTTGCACCACAATGCTAGCCTTAGGGCCAGTTGCATAATTGGATGTGTAATCGGTACCATAGAGAACTGCAGCCAAAAGTACTCCTGACACCACTTCAGTCTTGCTGAATCATCTACATACCCCATGACTGGATGATTCACTGGTCTCCTCTGGGGTCATGACTATCAGGTGCCGACCCAGAAATGGCAATTAAATTCATAAAGAGAGAGATTCTCTCGTTGGAACTCTGGCTTTTCCAGTCCTTCAGTCCTTGCAAACCCAAAGACTGATAAAGGACATGTTGGCCTCTTCCTTATCGATCTAAATAAATAGAAAAAGAAAACCAAAGACCATCTAGATGAGATAAGGAGCTAGTATTTGGGAAGAAATTGTCAACCTGAGATGATAAAAATCATACAGATCCACAGTTCCTTATCACAACTACAAAAGCCAAAAAGCTATAAAAAGTAAAATTTTTTGGTTTGCTTTTTCATATTTGCAGTAAATTCATTTAGCAGCAACGTTGGACAGCAAAAACTGAGAAAAGGCTATCATTAGTCTTTATTTACCCCACTTCTGGTAAAAACTCAGACATTTTAATACAGGAATACTACTATTGTTTGATTTGATAAAATTGTATAGTGAAAGCCCTGGGAGCCCCACAGAGCCAAACACACACACACACACAAAACCATGCCCTCTTAAGTTTTCTCTTTATATTTTGAAATTTGAACTCCCCACCAAGGCAGTTGACCCAGATAGTCAAACAAGCCCCTAGTTCATGACTTTTGACCCAATACAAAACAAATTCCATCTGCCCTAAACCTGCCTCTATAAGATAGACAAACCCTTGTCCAATCAATAGAAGTCAAGCTAACTTCTTTTTTATATCTATAAAATCATTTGTCATACCTAGAACCCTGAAGCTACTTCCATTCTGGCTTCCTTTGCTGCAGCAAAACGTTTGTGTCCTGAATAAAATGCTATAGTCTACAAACTTGATTCTGTCTTGTAGTCCACAGATTACAAGGTACTAAGTCAGATCCCAGTGGGATGTTACATAATATCTAGTATATTATGCATCTTATTACCTTTATAAATGTTGAAAAATTCTTCATTCCTAAACACACTTTGTTCTTAAGATTTCAAATAAGGATGGTGTTCTCTAATTCTTCACAAATCTTATTTGATATTTACAAAAACCTAGTGCAGGCAGACTTGTCCCCATTTAACAATTAAATCAGCTGAGGCTCTGAGAAATCAAACAAATTGTTGAAGTCCACACAGGTCATGAATTTAAAGCTGGAGCTAGAACCCAGGTATCTGTTGTTTTCCCTGCTGATCATCTTTTTGTAAGAGCACCTTCATTTTACTTTGGGAAACCACCCACTGCTCCTCTACTGCTTACAAACTTGCAAGGCAAGGGCACATGCCCCAAGCTAAGCCAACCAGGCTCTCACTCTCCCTGGCAATCAGATCCAGAGAGGAGTGATCCAAGGACTAACAACAGTTAGAGCTGAGCAGTTCCAGTGGTGGTCCACTGAAGAAGCTCTAGGTGCTGAGAGCTGCCCCAGTCCCTGTCTTTTCTGAGGCATGACTCTACAGCTTGCCATTGAAGTCTAGGAGTTAATTCATATCCTTCTAACAAATAATTTTTTTTTTGCATGCAAATCGACCAGAGTTAGTTTCTGTTGTTTGCAGACAAAGAACCCTAACTGAGATACCATGATTTCTGGCTCCCAGTTTTCCACCCTTTCCTCCATCCATTGGGGAAGAATATATATATATCCATTGGGAAATAATATATATATAAAACTAATAAGATGCTTAGAACAGGGCATATCGTCTAAGAAGCACTGAATTAATTTTAGCTGTTATTATTATTGCTATTTGCAGCAATATGGATAAAACCTACATTTCAAAATTGCTGTGAATGTTAAAGATAAATTAAAGCAAAACACCTAGCTCCCAATAGTTCATGTTACTAAGTGATACTTTCCTGCTTCCCTTTCTATCTACTGCCCTCCTTCACCATGCCCCCAACATCAAATTATTATTTTTCTTTTCCCAATTGCTTTCTTACATCTGATTTGACCTTCCAGAGTCATGAGCATTACCCATGGGTATTTCTTAGTTCATAAATAGTACTGGGGCCTAAAGAAGCAGCTGGCCACGGACCCAAGTTGGCACCTACTTAGGTTATTTGGGTTTATGTTCTTTGGATATCCCTAAACGCTCTCTTCTCTCTTCCACCTGAAAGTTATTTTCTAGATTTTCTCAGCCTGCAGTTTACTAAACCCAGTCCCAACATAAATAGTGCTTGAAGTACTTGTGATATTTTAAAAATATTTTGAGGGTGTTTCCAATTATAAATAAATATAAAAATAGAATAGAAATTGTAGAGAATTTGAAAAATATAAAAAGGTGTAGCAAAGAAAGTTACCATAATTCTATTCTAGAGATAACTACTATTAACACTGTGGGTTATTTCCTTCCATTTTATTGTCTCCATAATATTTAACCATAAGGATACATGAAATAATATTGAAAATGCTAACTATATATTATTTTAAGCACCTATTAAAAGACAATTTGGAAAGCATTTTGTATGCATTATATTACTTAATCCTTATAACAACCTTGTCAGTTGATATATTATCTATTCTTATTGGTTATATAGGCCAGCCTATCCCATTTAGGAAGAGATTACCCAAGGACATCAATACCAGGAGGCAGATATCATTGATGGCCATTTTGGTTTTTTGTTTGTTTGTTTGCTTGTTTTTAAAGATTGATTTATTTCTCCCCCACCCCGCCACCCCCCTGTTGTTTGTCTGCTCTCTGTGTCTGTTTGTTGTGTGCACACCTTTTTTAGGGGGGAGGCACCAGGAACTGAACTCAGGACCTCACATGTGGGAGGAGGTGCCTAATGGCTTGAGCCACCTCCACTCCCACTTATTGTGTCTCTCATTGTGTTTCCTTGTTGCATCATCTTGTTGCAACAGCTCGCTGTGCCAGCCCATCATGTCAGCTCACTGTCTTGCTCATCTTCTTTAGGAGGCACTGGGAACCAAACCCAGGACCTCCCGTGTGGCAGGCAGGCGCCCAACTGCTTGAGCCACATCTGCTTCCCTGATGGCAATTTTGGAAGGTTGGCTACCACAACTGAGTAATATCATTTTATTTAACTTTATAGATGAAAGGCTGAGTAACTGGCCCAAGGTTGCACAGCTGGTCAGTAGCAGAATTATGACTTGAAGCCTAGCTGACCAACTCCAGAGCCCATACTCTTAAACACCATATGATACTTTATTTACTTGGCCATCCTCCAATTGTTGGACATTGAAGTAACTTCCAATTTCTTGTTCCTATAAATAACACTGCAGTGAACAACTTTCTACCTAAGTCTATATTTCCTTCTCCAGTTATTTTTTAGAAAAAATGCCTAAAGGCAGAACTGTTAGGTTAAAAGGTAGGAGCTTTTTAAAATATTCTTGACACGTACTACAAAAAAATAATCTCAAGAAAGGAAACATCGATTAATAACCTCAGTGGAAGTCCATATGTATGCCTGTCTCAAAGCATCCTTGACACCAGTGAATATCATTATTGTTTAAATCACTGTTATTTTTATAAGCTAAAAATAGTTGTTTAGATTCATATTTCTTAGAACATTTCTTCATTTGTGTATTATTATTATTTCTTTGCATGATTTAGTATTCTTCAGTTGCAAGCAACAGAAGCCAGTTGACTAATTTTAATTGAAATGGGAAGTTACTAAAACAACATGTTAGCTCATGGAATTAAAGGTAAGCCTGGAGAATCTGACTTGAAAAGGGGCCCCACAGCATCCTCACGGCTCTCGGCCACAGCAGTGGATGGGTGCTTTTGCAGGCTGCCACCACTGGGATGACTCAGTTCCAACATTCTGTCCGTCCTTGGGTCAAAGAGCCCTTGCTTGGCTCACATGTCTAACCTTAGCTTGGGAAAGGCAAAGTGCCTTGATTCAACCAAGACAGCAATTGGGGGTGGGGGTGGGGGGAGATAATTACCCCAAAGTAAATAAGTTGCCATCACTGAAGTAGAGGAGGAATAGATCCTAAACAGCTGAAGTACAATAAAAATCTACTACTGGGGTTAATTTTGATGGTCCCCTGAACCCACAATCTTCATTAAGTTCTCTGCTCTTTATGCTAGTTTTTGGTCCAATCTAATTAGAATTAGCTGTTAGGTAAAGGACCCTTACTTTGTTTTCACTAAGAAGTTCAACATCATTGGAGTCCCCGCCATGGACAGAGGTGGCATCCTCTGATTGGGAAAAAAGAAAAAGAAGAACAAAAAAAAAAAAAAAGGTTAGAAATGTGGAGCTAAAATGGTTTTTCTGACTCCTTCAACTTTTCCAGTAAATAAGCAAGCACAAAGGGATCCAGGGGAGCCCTGCACCTGGGGGCTACACATTTCCTGTAAAGGACTAGACAGTAATTTTAGGCTTTGCAGAACCTTACGGTCTCTGACACAACTATCTAACTCCACTGTTGTAGCACAAAACAGCCACAGACAGTGTGCAAATAATGGACAAGGCTGTATTGCAATAAAAAGGCAGAAATTTGGCCTGGGGACCCCTGATTTAAACCAAACAACAACAACAAAACACAGAATGTTTCATGGTTATTTCAATCCTGACTCCAAAATGGTGGCATTTCTTCTGTGGCTTTAAAGAACTTACCTTCAGTTGTCAATATTCACAACAGTGTTCACTTGATTTGTCACGCCCATATTTTAACCATAAACTACCTCAGGTGATTTTGATGTGAAGAATATAGGACAGCAATAATGAACTATTTGATAGGGACTCAATATGAACATCAAAGTCAACTCTGCTATTCTATGTTGATGTAAATGTGCTTATTTAAATATTAAAGACCATTCAACATGCATTTTCTTAGCACCTATTATGTGCCAAGGACTAAGGCTGGATACATGAAATGCACAGGCTCAGGCCTTAACAGCTTAAGCCTGGTGGAGAAATGTACAGTCTAAAATAACAATCCATATTTGAGCGTTACTCTAGTGGATGATAGTTGGGTGTTACAGAGAACCAGAACCAGATTTGAACAGTTGTAAATCCTTTAAAATGGAGTTGGTTGCCTCATGAAAAGGTCAGAAAAGTTCCAGCAAAAGATGAATAACCAATACCAAAAGGCAGTTCTTAATCTGAGTAAGAAGTCAGACTAGAATGATCTATAAGATTCCATAACCATCAGATATCCCTTAGAATGACAGCAAGATTTATAACAATTCCCCCTTTGTATTAGTCAGGGTTCTCTCAGGAAACAGAATCAACAGGAGATATCTGTCAATAATATGAGATTTTTAAAAAGTCTCTCATGCGACCGTGGGGATGCACAAGTCCAGGTTCCGCAGGCAGGCTGCAAACCAGAGGCTCCGATGAAAGTCCGATGAAAGGTCCTTGATGAGTTTCTGGGAGAAGTTGGCTGGGAAATTCTCTCTGAATGCTGAAACCACTTCCCCTTTTAAGGCATTCAACTGATTGGATAAAAGCATCACCCATTGATGATGCAATCTCCCTGATTGATGCAGATGTAATCAGTCATCCACGCAGTAAACTCACTGGTGATCGAAGTCCATAAAGGCCTTTGTGTTACAATTAGCCCAGTGCTTGCTGGACCAAACACCTGGACACAATTACCTGGCCGAGTTGACACATTAGCCTAACCATCACACCCTTCAATGAGTGTTGCCCTCAATATGCTAGGTTGAGCCCCCAGTGGATACAACTGTATGATGTACCTATGTCCATGATCCACAGGTAGACAAATGACCCAAGCACAGTAGAGTAGAAAGTCTCCAAAGATGGCCACCATCAATTCCTTTCCTCCTTTTATGCTACTCCTCACATCAAGAGGTGATGTCTGTTTTGCCTACTCTTGAATCTGGCTGGAACATAACTGGTGCAGGGTGTTGGGGGGGGGGGATGTATGGAGAGGGGTGCACCTGGGGTATGCCTCTATGGAATATGAAGGTGTTCATGTTGTCATAGGTGTGTTTTCTCAGTGGGTGGAGACCCACAGTGTAACCAAGAAAATATTAAACTCATCCTGGGGAGTCCTGTTACTTTCTCAAATAGAGTGGCAATAATCTCTGGAGTCTATAGACAGTGCCTAATAAAAGAAAAACAGGCCAATATGCCAAGCCTTCAATATTAATGCTTGTACTTATGAACCTTATTCTTGTAAAATAGAAACTTAGCCTAATAATAAGTAATGCCTGAGAGTTACCTCCTGAAAACCTCCTCGTTACTCAAATGTGGCCTCCCTCTAAGCCAAAATTAGCAAATAAACTCACTACCTGCCCATCAACATGGGACATGAATCCCGAGGATGAGCCTCTCTGGCATCAAGGAATTACTACCAAGCACCGACTAGTAATACATTTGGAAAAAGACCTTTACCAAAAGGGAGAAATATTAAATACAAAGAGTTTTATGGCTAAGAGATTTCAAAGTGAGTTGGGAGGTCATTCAGAGGTTAAGCTTATGCATGTCTCAGGTGGATCTTGCTAACTGCCACAGTAAACAAAGCCTCAAACAAGAGTTCTCCCAAGGACTCTAGGGATGTCCAGACACTTTAGGCAAGGCATACAACTCTGTGAAATCAGCACCCCATCGGTGGGCCTTATTTTGAAATATATGATCATCTTTTTCCCCACTATGACAGAGTTAGACTCATTTATAATTTCTCTATTCATGATTCTTCTACCCCTTTTATTTGAAGCTATAATTATCACTATACCCATTAAATATATGCCTCAGAGTCTTAAATCTTCTGTCTGTTCATATGCCGGTTGAGCCCTGAGTCTCAGCAGAGTTGTGCCCGACACCTACTCTCCAGTTCTTTGGACTCGCCCAGGACAACAAACAAAATGATGGTGATGAACAACACCCATCCCAAAAAACAGAGAGTATCTACAACTGAAAGCAAAACAGTTCCTTCCATTGCTCAGGATCTAAGCTTTCCCTCAATTTGAAGCAGAGTGTACATCATCCCAAATTCCTTAAGATTGAGGGATGAACAAGCATAAGGGAGGAGAGAAACCACTGACAAAAGTAGATTTATTGCTATTGTAGTTATTCATGTGTGGTAATGGAAGAACTTGTAACATTGATATAAAGATGGTGATTACCAGAGGATCTGAGGTGAAGGGAAGGAAAGAATAGGTATAACACAGGGTATTTTTAGGGCACTGGAATTATTCTGCTTGATATTGCAATGGCAGATACAGGCCATTATACATTTGTCAAAATATATAAAACTATACAGCACAAAGTATAAACCATAATGTAAACTATAGACCTTGGTCAGTAGCAATACTTCAATATTGGCTCATCAATTATAACAAATGTAATACTTCAATATTGGTTCATCAGTTATAAGAAATGTACTACACTAATGTAAGATGTTATTAATAGGGGCAAATGCGGGGGGAGGGTGGGTTATATGGGAATCCTTTATACATTTGATGTAACTTTATTGTAATCTAAAACTTCTCTAAAAATAAAGTTTATTATTACCAAAAAATAAAAGAAAGGAAAGCCCATGTCTGTGAAAAACTCAGCAGAAGCGATGGTGGTACCTGAATCCTCACTAACCCACAGTTCACTCTAAATTAAACTTGAAGACTTAATCATCTTTCTAATTTTGGAAAACAAATGTGTTAAAATCCTTGTTATATCTTTCCCTCCAGAAGGCAAATCTCTTCAGACACCTTGGAGATTCTTCTGGGTTATATCACAGACAACAGTGTTCTCTCAGTAAGAAAGGCCGGCTGTGACTCTGCCGTTATCTGCAGACAGAATTTCAAAGGCTGGTCAGTGTGTGTGAACTCTGGCTGAGGCCACAGGGAAGATTTTCTTCGAGGAGTTCAGATAGGAAACCTGATTTACAGGCACTGGACTTCCACAGTCCAGCTTTAGTTAGACATGAATCAGGTCAAGGTCTGTGTGTTCTTTCCTGCTTGAAGGTTTATTTGGGAACAACAAAAGCAAAGAAAAAAATCTCTGAAAGTTAAATTGGTAGACTATTCACCTCTCCCCAAAGCCAGTCAAAAGAGACTTTTTTTCAATTTAAATATATTTTTTTGTTTTTTAAGACACTTAGAGTACATAAATGTTACACAAAAAATATAGGAATGGGGCAAACACTTCTGAAGTGGGCATTTGATAAGTCTCAAATGACAAGACTAGAGTTATCAAATATCAGTGAACATGAGCAAACTTGTAAAGTAGATGAAATTTACTTGAGCAACCTTCTCCCAACTCGTTTTTAGTAACCTCTTACTCCTTACTTTATCTTCTAACTTCATATTACACTTCTGTTTCTCAGTTATTCCCCCAGCTAAGGTTTTCCACCCAGAGGTGGCTTATTCGGGAAGTAACTTATGTTCTGGAAATGTTATCTCCTCTTTCTTCAGTCTTCCTTTGATCAATTCACCCCTTCCATCAAACCATATACTTCCCAGTTCCCATTCCCTCTGGACCTTTCCCAGGCCTAAGCAGTTTGATGACTAATTCTTTCCACAGCGCAGATAGACTACAATTTGATTATCATCTCTCAGGTTCCATTTTGCAATTTAATAGGGACCTCACAGAGGCAATCCCTTAGGGTTACTAGTAGTGGAAGCTTCAAGCACTGGCATGAGATTGGAGGGTCTAAAGCACTGCTTGTTCCCCGCTTTCTACCAGGTGTGCTTAGCGGTCCCATCTTGAGTAACAGAGAAGAACTCAGGTACTGAGGAAAGGAAAGTTCATTCTTAATGTGTGCACAAATGAATATCTCTGTTTTGGAGAATTAAAATGACCTTTCCTGTAACCTAGCATCTATTTTTCCTTCCTTGTCCAATTTAACAAAACTTATTTTTTAACATGGAAAATATAAAACCACCTCAAAAATTAATTTAAAAAAATGGAAACCTGAAACTCATCTTCCCAAGCCATTACTGCCTGTTCCCGTAGGTGGCTTACACTCAAGGCACATCACAGCCCTGGGTCCTGCCTCACTGTGGAGGACAAGGAAATGCTAAATTTGTCCCTCTGACCAAAGCTATTTTTCTGACTCACCCACTTTGGAACCTGAGATTGCCATCACAACTCAGTTTTTGCAGGAAGAATTCTGGCCTGGAAGTCAGACCCCTGATTCCTAACCGGGTTCTGCTGTTACCCAGTAGGGTCTTGGGTCTCAGTGACATTAACTGGGAAACAAGGGATGCAAATCCAAGGGGAATTCTCTTCACCCTAAAATATCTGGATTCCAGGATCGAGTCCTCTGTTTAAAATACAAAGAAATTGCCTGAAAACAGTTATTACTCTATTACCCCTGAGCTCAAATCCACCTCCTCGCTCAGCTCGCCCATCATCTCACTGGTCCTGAGGGAGGCCACAGAAGATAAGTAATTTAAATGGGGTGATAAGGAGGGAAATATCTAGATGATGGGGGACACCCAAGGGAGGAAGGACTTTGGTGGGAGACCCTGACGGACCAAGAGGAAGTGTAAGGCTCTGGGTCCCTACTTTCTAAAAGGAAAGAGAGGAATGAATTAAGCACTACAAGCTCATTTCTCCCATTTCACATTTTTCCTTGGCCGAGCCTAAAGAAAAACCTCAAGGAGCCTGTCCTGGTGGGAGCTTTTTAGACCTTTATGGATGCTCATTAAATATTAAGTAACAACAGTAAGAAAGGAATTCTAATCCCATTGGGAACTTAATGGCAATTAAGTTAAAGCACCTGACACATGTCACTCTAGCTGCTTTCTCTCCTGTTGGAGAAATGAGACTCAACCAATATGGGGCCGGGAGGGGTCAGGAGTGTTATGGATTCAATTTATCCTCTCCCCCGCAAAAAAAAAAGTTATATAGAAGTCCTAACCCCCAGTACCTCAGAATGTGACCTTATTTGGGAATAGGGTGATTGCAGATGGAATTAGTTAAATTCAGATGAGGTCCTTATAAAAAAAGAGGGCAAAGGCACAGGCAGACACTGGAGAGAAGGGCAAGTGAAGACATAGGAAACAGAGAGATGCAGCCACTCGCCAAGGAACACCAAGGATTGCCGGCAAACACCAGAAGCTAGAAGGGGCAAGTTTCAGATGGAACATAGCACTGTTGACGCCTTAATTTCCAACTTTTAGGCCCTAGAGCTGTGAGACAATACATTTCTTATGTCAAGCCATCCAGTTTGTGGCAATTTGACATGGAAACGAAGACAGCGAGGGAGAGAAATGCAGAAAATAACAGGGCCATTGACTAAACTTCTGCTCTCCACTTGGCACTGGGCTGGGTTTCCTCATTTGATCCTCATGACAAATTTGCAAAGAAGATATTGCCATTCCCATTCTCCAGGTGAAGGGCACTGAGGCTCAGAGAAGGTTGTTCCTTGCCCACTGTGGCAGTTTGAGATTATTTTATGAATCTCCAAAAGAGAAAGATTATGTTTGTAAGCTGATCTATTCCTCTGGGTGTGATACCCTTTGATTGCATTATATTCAGCTGAGGTGTCTTTGATTAAATTACCTGTTAAGATCAGGGCTTTTTTCAAGAAACAGATGTGGCTCAACCGATTGGGCTCCCGTCTACCATATAGGAGGTCCAGGGTTCAATTCCCGGGGCCTCCTGGGGAAAGGCGAGCTGACCTAAGCGGAATGCTTGCCCACACAGTAAAGCTGGCACAGCGAGATGACACAACAAAGAGATACACAGATGAGACACAATAAAGGATGCACCAGACCAGGGAGCTGAAATGGCGCAAGCAATTGCACGCCTCTCTCCCACTTCAGAAGGTCCTGGGATCGGTTTCCGGTGCCACCTAAACAGAAGACAAGCAGACAAAGAAGAACACACAGAGAGCAGACAGGGAGTGCAAAACAACGAGGGGGACGGGGAGAAATTTTAAAAATTTTTTTAAAAAGATTAGGGCTTTTTTGATTCTACCACGTCAGTAAGGCATGACTTGGGTTGAGTCCTGGTCCCTTGGTGAGTCTGATATAAACGGTCATACACAGACAAAGAGATACAAGAAAACACACAGAGGAGAGAACTTTGTCATTTTGGGTCCTGTCATGTGACAGAGGGAGAAGCTCAAACAGCTGAAGTCCTGGATAGAGATGGACCATTTGCCTGATAGTTTTCAGCTGACCTTGGGAAGAGCGCAGAGGCTGATATAGGAAGCCCTCAGAGACAAGCCCTATGCCTGCCTGCAGCTGAGATCAAGAAGAAGCTGGGCCCACGGAGCCTCAGAGGAAGAGGAAGCCCAGAGGGTAAGACAGAGATCTCCTCCATCTTGCTTCAACACGTGGTAGCTGAATTTGGTGAGGAAGGACCTCTTATGGTACCATGAGTTGGACTTTCCACAGCCTTGGGACTGTAAGCTTTTACCCCAAATAAATACCCTTTATAAAAGCCAACAGATTTCTGGTACTTTGCATCAGCACCACTTTGGCAGACTGACCCACCCACCATCACCCAGCTAGTGTGAGGCATAGCCAGGATTCAAATCTACATTTGGCAGACACCACAGCCCACGTTCCACTCACCGAAAATGAGTTCTAGCAAATGAGCTTCAACTTTCCATTTAGGTGAGAAGCGAAGTAATAATGATTACCACTCAAGGAGGACTTATTATTTGCCATGCACTGTGTTATTTGTCGTGACAGTTAATCTTCACTATAACCCTGTGAAACAGCTAGTACTGTCCTCATTTGACTGCCGAGGAACCTAAGGTTAAAGAATTTGCCAGGGAGCCAGGGTTAAGTGCAGATAAGATTTAAGTCAGACGATCTGACTCCCAAGCCCATAATCTTAACCACCGCACGTAGCAAACTTATTGTAGTTCACTCCCCCCTTAAAGAAAACGTGTTCCTGCCCATTGTCTTAAGAGGGATGAGGATCAAGGGGATTCTAACTGCGATCCAGACTGTTGACAGAGCCAGAAATCGCTCCTTGACAGCGGCTTGGAGTTACGGAGGGGTGAATGTTTTCAGAGTGCCAAGCCTGTCCCCAAAGCCACACAGGCCCCAAACTAACTTTCTCTGATTGCCCGATGTTCTTAAGGAGCAGAACAGCACCCTGGCCCTCTCCGCCCTGGGCCTGGACATTGTCTGTGTCCTCTCTGCAGGGGGGAGCTGGAGCAGGGAGGAGGCAGGGAGGAGGGGTAGGGAGGACAAACACTGAGTCTGCATGTGTAAAATGCAGAGAGAGGCTGAGCTGATAAAAGAACCTGTTTCCACAAATGGAACAAAAACATATTTCATAGACTGCCTTGGCCTAGTGAGGATTAGCGAGAAAGGGCACGACTGTGGGTACCACTCTCTGTTTACAAGTTTCTCCTCTGCCTGCATGGAGGTGTGACCTTCCCTGACCTCTCTGGAGGGCTGATTACCCAGTTGCCTGGGCTGCATAAACCCAAACAGCTCCCGCAGTCTCTAGGGCAAGACTCGAGCAGCCAGGCCTGGGGTTGCACTGGCTGTGGGCACATTTCCATAGTCAACTTGTATAGATGTGTGTCTTCAAGAGCTTCCCTACCACAAACAACTGGCCTGTGAGCTTCAAAACTGTCAGTGTGAAAGACAAGCGAAGGCTGAGGAACCGCTCCAGCTTAAAGGCAAGGACATGCCATGGCCACTAAATGCTGTGCATGATCCTGGATTTCAGCTTGGGCTGAGGGAAAACTGGCACAAAGGATATGATTGGGGCAATTGGCAAAATTTAAATATGGTGTGTATACTAGGTAATTGTGTTGAACCAAAGGTAAATCCAGACTTGATTATTGTTTGGTGGTTGTATAAGAGAATGCCCTTGTTCATAAGAAATACATTCTGAAACATTGAGGGGTAAAGGGACAGGATATTTGCCTTTAAGTCTCAAATGGTCAGGGAAAAGTATATACACAGAGAGAAGGCAGGAGAGAGGAAGCCATAAAGCAAATGGGTTAGCAAGTTCACAACGAGTGAATCTGGGCGAGTGGTATGTTGTATTATTCTTGCAACTCTTCCACAAGTTTTAAACTGTTTCCAAAGTAAAGGTGTTGTGAAAGTTTTCCCAGCTGATTGTTGACATCCTGATAAACCAATGCACACCTGTTCGGGCAAGCCCTGGGTGGATGAGGACTAGGGCCTTGTCTGGGTCACGTGATCTGGCTGCTCCCCTTGCAGAAGCCTGGGCTCCCTCAGCCTGTCCCCTGAAGAACGAGCCCACCCTCCCCACTGCCAGGACTCCCCTAAACCCTCCTTGGCAGTTATCACCTTGGATCATTGGCTGCACAGAGAATCGGGGTGATCGGGAAGTCCTCTTTCCCTTCCTTCCATGCGCCAAGGGGAACCGAAGAGGCAGGGCGTGCTGCTTTCACTATCAGCTCTCATATGTACTGGGGGCCACGTGACGCAAGTGGCTAACGAACTGGGGATCGCAAGGATGTTTGGAGATTGGCCATCAGTCTCTTAAGGCTAAGCTGAGTTCTTGGAACTGGCTGGACTTAACTCTTACATCCCAAAGCTGTTGTATGCTGCTATTCCTTGACCTTGTCTTCTGACTCTTCTTTCCTCCTTGCAACATACTGGGGGGCCCTCTTATTTTTTTAAGCTTCTCTTACCCCTTAATGCAATGGTTCTTAACATTTGGTGCACATTGGAATCATCTGAGAGACTTTAAAAAATACTGATGTGGGATCCAGTGCCCCAGAGATTCTTATTTAACTGTTACCAGGTGCAGTTTGGGATTTGGTGGTGGTGGTGGTAGTAAGCTCCCCAGAAGATTCTAACATGCAGCCAAGATAAAGAGCCACCTCTTTAATACATTGTCAAATACATCTATGAAGCTCTTCTCTCCTAGATTTTCCACCTTTCTAATTACTTTGGGGAGATTTCCGATCACTTCTGACCTCACTGAAGGCCCCACTTAGGGGAAATGTGCATAAAGTGGTTAGGATTCATTTGGCCTTTACAAAAGTGATTTATTTGAGAGTCTTTCCCCAGCAACAAATGAAGGAAAGATGAGGCACTTGAAATTCTGCTCCGGTCAATGACAATCAAAGGTAATCATCCCAATTTCCTTAAATAAACTCACCCCAGCCTATATTTACCAGGCAAAACTCCAGGGACGGCAAAACACACATCCCCTTGTGACTTAACAAGTTGCTACAAAGCAGAAAAGAGCAGATCATTCAGATGTAGTTATAAGATACAGAAAATACATGGGGCAAAGAGATGATGAAATTGTTCCAGATTTACAGCAACAGGTGGTGGCTGTCCCTAACCTGTATACATGGTCATCTGGCCTCGGTCACACAAAAGAGAGAACAAGGAGACCTAGGACTGAGAAGTCTGTTGAAAGATCTGTGTTTGGGTTTCAAAATAGGGGGGCAAACAGAGATGCTGAAAGAGCGTGCACTGGCCCAGTGGTTCATAGTCTTGAGGCCCATTAGAACCAGAAATGGTCTAAAAAATCCTTATCTATCAGCCTGGTCCAATCCGAACAATATCTGTAGGAAGGGCCCCGGCCTTTAAAAGCTTTCCAGGTAGTCTAGTGTGCTTCTCACTTGACCTTGACTTTCACTTTCCACATAGAATCCTTTTATCCCACTAGCCAGGTAGGACCCTGTCTCTCTCTGAGAACCAGCACATGAGTTTTCCATGCCCTCTGGACCAGGTTTGTAGCCATTTCAGCCCCCCGAGAGACCCCTTCACCCTCACGTCCCACACCCCTTTCCCCATTACACACCCACATATATACACACACATACTCACACTCGCACACACTCAGCACACACTCACACATGGGACCACAGAGCAAAACTCCCAGCAAGCCCATTTGAGTTATTATAACTTCTTGCATATGACTAATTTTCTTCATTGCACTGTGAATTTCTGCTGGCCCCCTCAGCATCTAGCAGTCTCAGGCTCAATAAAATATAAGTGCAGATTGACTAAGGAATAATAGATCCATTCAGCTAAAAATATCAGAAGATGGTCATACTCACTGAGTCCAAGACTTGGTACCCCAGGTAGAGTCAGACAGTTACTGAATGTCCAGTGCCAAGGGCTGGATTTGAATCCTGACCCCAACATTTACTAGCTAGGTGACCTTAAGCAAGAGTTTCCACTTTTTCTCTAAGCCTGCGTGACTTTTCCCAATACGCAGCCCAGGTAATTCTGAGGCAGGAAGTTTGGGGCCATCCCTGGAGAAGCACTGATCTTGAAGGATGATGAAGTCAGCAAACTCTCAGAAGCAGCCTGAGATGGTGGGAAAATGTGGCTTTGGACAGCAGGCATACACGTTTTGAGTTTGAATTAGCTACTTAATCTGGGTTGGCATTAGTTTCATCATTTGTAATAACGCCCATTTTGCCAGATTGTCGTGAGGATTAGATGCAAAATTATTTGTAAATCGCCCAACACAGTTCACAGCACATTTGACCCTTAGTACAATTTTACTCATTATGGACTGACGGCACATCACAAAAGTCACTCGGCTTGCTAGCCTGAGTGACCAGGAGCTGGTGAGGTCCTTGACCAAGATGACACCAATAATTGGAATTGATAGGCTGGGAGTAGATACAGGGTCGCCAAGCCCAGTTGTGTTGTTACAGACCTTCTCCTGTGAAGAAGCCCCAAGGTCAGCTATTTGCCTGACCCATCAAGTCCTACCCAGGCCCAGGGAGCTGGACTGTCTTTCCTTCATGCTGCTGCCCCACAGCTAAACTTACAGAGTCTCCTCCTGAGAAGGACTCCATGTCCCTCCCAGACAATCAACAGACAATAACATAGATAATCTTCCAAAATATACCGAATGCCATGACGTTCTTAGCATGTGATCCTGACTCCTCTCTATGATTTCCTTGGAAAGTCCTCTAAGTTCTGATCTCTGCTTTCATTCCTGAGGGTGGTGCCCACCAGACTCCCACCTCCTAAGCTCTTCTATGGGGCATGGTGACCTCTTCCGACCTGAATGCCCTGCCTCAGCCAGGGAACCTCAGAGCCAGACCCTTGGGGTCTACAATGTCCTCTCAGATGCACAGTTGTCTCAGTGAGTGACTTGCATCTTTGAGGAGCCCAGGCCAAGGTAACACTCATCTCTTTGGGACCTGGACCCTGAGGACTTTCCCTCACTTGGGAGGGTCATGGGCAGCCAGTCAACAATATTTACCAAATGCCCCAAGTCCCTTGTGTTTGCCTGGCCACACCTGCCTTGGGAGTACAACAGGGCCCCAATAACAGCAACGACATAGAATTTTTCTGGGAACTTGTGACCCCCTAACCCCATCAGCTCCACCCAACTCATTCAGGCTGTCCCCAAGAGTATGCTCACATGTACCAGAGAATGTTGTCTTCTGGGCTGTCACGTAGAGTCGGTCTCCTGCCCCAGCAATGGCTCCTGGAACTCCTGCTCCATCCAGATGCTGGCTGGTCTGGCTCCCAGCTCAGGCGACGGCGTCTCTCTCCTGCTGGATGTCAAATGCATAAAGTACTCTCGCCCACGACTCAGTGCATGCTCCACTGAGTATAGCTTCACTCCTTCACAGAGTACTGTGGTTCTTGTACTCAGTGTCCTTCACAGAAGTTTGATTCTGGCTCTGTCAGTATAACCACCCCCTCTCCCCTGGGTGCAAGAGCCGAGAGTGAGAGAAAGCTCCTGAGCCACACACTTCCTGCTGGGCTCAAAGGCCTCCTTCCTTCCCACACCAATCAACCATCTGGGCACCTCCGCCCCCACCACCACTCTCTCTCATTCCCAAGGGGCTACTCAGTGCCTTCTGCTCACAGACCCCTGGAAGGCTGGTCTTACTGGCTACTGCACAAGCCCAAACAGGTCTACAACCAACAGAAAACACAGCATAAACTTCCAAGCTAAGACCACCACCACAGTTCCCTGAAAAATAACAAGAAGTTATTAAGTGAGGCAGGATATAATCCTCAAGAAATTTAAAACCAAAAACCTAAAGAAGTACCACAGGAATGTAAGTGATACTATTACAGGAAACTGAAACAGGGTGAACGGTAGGTAGATGGGAACATTCTGTATCATCTTTGCAACTTTCCTGTAACTCTAAAATTATTCTAAAATACAAAGTTTATTTAAAAAAAACAACAAGAGGTAGTGGGAATACTGTGGGAGGTCATATGGGGAAAGACCACATCTAGTGAGGTGTAGTGGTTAGCTATTGCTACAAAAACATTACATAATAAATAACTATAAAATATCCAAAAAAAAAAAAAAAAAAAAACAACAACCTAAACTAAAAAGAAGGCAAATCTCCTTCTTCCTCACACTTTCACACACGGCCCCCGCCCCCATCCTGAACCTATCACCGTTGCCACCCCACCATCAGAGAACAAATTGCAAGCCCATGACCCTACATTTCAAAGTGTGTTCAGTCTTGCCCTATGGGGTAACCATTTGTGCCGCTTGCTTACCAGTGATTTCTGGCTCTCTGCCTTCTGGGCACATGGTAAGAATGTACTTCCTGGCCCTCTTGAGGAGGGGTGGGTATTGTGACCAGTTCCAACCAATCAGTTATAACCCAAAGTGATATGTCCCTGCAGAGCATTTAATTACGGGATGAGACTCTCCAGAGTTCACTTTCCCTCTGCCTCAATGATTACCTACATTCACACTGGTGACTGCTCGTAAGCCTGAGTTACAGAGTGAGGAAACCAGGAGCAGAGCCTCAACATGACTCACAGTAGACAAGCAATATGAGTGAGAAATAAACCTTTGTTATCCTAAGCCACTAAGCTATTGGGATTATTTGTTACTGCAGCATAACTTAGCCTCTCCTGACTGATATACCCTCTTTCCTTGGTAGATATGCTAGTCTTTCCCCCAAAAAGCATGTTCGTGAACCAGTTATAGCATTCTGCCACCTGCCTTTCATTCTTCCTAGATACTCTGAATAATGTCTTTCTAACTTTGCTTGCCCATTTCCTCAGCCTGATATGTCCTTCCTCTCCACATGTTAAAATTATATTCATCCTTTAAAGCCCTACTCAAAATAATCCTGAAGCTGTCCATAGGTCCCATATTGAAATGAGTTGT
This sequence comes from Cabassous unicinctus, assembly GCA_029593785.1. Lineage (NCBI taxonomy): Eukaryota > Metazoa > Chordata > Mammalia > Cingulata > Chlamyphoridae > Cabassous > Cabassous unicinctus. Next base: position 31,035 of record JAQZBX010004680.1, on the reverse strand, counting down.
TGTTCCTTCTGTATTCCATAGAACTTCATTTGATTCATTAGTATATATGTTAACATTCTTACCAAATACCTCAGCAGGGAGAGTCTGTCTCTTTGCTCCATGACTGTCAGTTTCTTGAGGACAAGGAATAGAACTAGTTCATCTTTGTGTTCTCTATTGCAACTGCATGCACCTTGTACATAGCTGGCACTTGCCTTCTTTTATCCCCAGCATTAAAATGCACTTACTTAGAATCTGCAAAAATCAAACTTCCCAATTAGTAATTCATCTTAGGTCTACAGACATTTAATGAATACCAACTAAGGCGCCGGGTGCTGGAGCTTTGCATATATAAATTACACAATTCCTGCCTTCCAAAACTCTCAGTCTAGTAGAGGAAAAGAGAACAGATCATTATAAATATGCACAGTTATATTCAGTACAACTTGTTTTACCAACTTAAGGTACAAATGCACTCATTCACTTTTATTTTTCCAACCAATAGCTCAAGCCTCCACATGCCAATATTGACAGAAATTCAGGTGTCTCCTTCTTTAGGACATAACCTGGGTGACTTATTCCAAAAAGGTGGGAGGTGGGGACAGAGCCTTGATGACAGGGTCCATCCTTTTCCCATGAACAAGAAAAACTGGAGTTGGCCATTCTCAGTGTTGCTGAGGACTATGGGACATGCACAGCTGAACCAGTGGTGCTTGTCTGCTGCCCAGGACTGTGCTCATCAGGCCAGATCCTAACCCACCCTGCAGCACTTTCCTGGGAGCAGTGTCCCTTTGTGGTTTCCACCCCTCTGCTCAGCCACTGTTCTCCAAAGCCCAAGCTCTGGGCCCAAATTGCTTAGTCTGGAGACACTTCCAGCATCAGCCACATTCAGTGCTGGACCAGCCCTCCCCAACAACCCTTACACCCCTCATGGAGTCCGAAGCCCAGCCTACACCCCCCTTCTTTGAGGGAATTTCATCTCAGGGCCCTGTTGCCCCTTCCCTGCCACCAAGCCTTGGTTAGAGCCATCCTGGTCTACCCGAAAGAACTCCCTAACTTCCAATCCTAGGATCACAGAAGTTGGGGTATCAGTCCTTCCCTCTGGGAAGGTCCTGGCTCATAACTCAAATAAGTTCTCTCATTCCTTCCCCCAAACTCTGCATACTTAGAAGAAAGATGGCTTTTGAGAAAGTGCCATACTACATTCTAAACTTTGGACCATGGGTGCCCACTAATCTTACAGCCACTAATAAGAGATCAACTCAAGTGACCCTTCAAGACCAAAAATAGTTGACAGTCCTTCTTAATAATAATAATAATAATAAATTTATGCCTTATTACACTACATATATTTGATGGTAAAATACTATAATAAGACAAGCACCAAGTGCTATGGAGCCCAGAAGAAGAACATCTAATTTGGGAGAATAAAAAGGAGCGACGTCTTCCTAAATTGTTTAGTTTAATGCCCTGTATTATGGTTTCTCAGGCCATGCCCATACTTTATCCTGTCCCTATAGGCCAGAGAGCTGGTCTGGGTGAGCTCAAGTCCTCAGATAAATGTCAACTTTCAAAAAGTAGAGTCTCCATGAACTAAAGCAGACTGCAGAGCAAAGGAGGAAGTGGGTGCTCAGGGTCAAAGGTAGCAGTAGAAGGAGCCAAAATCCAGGGGGCCCAGCACGTAAGTCCTAGCACCAACAATTAGAAAGAGGTAGCCAGCTGTTTTTAAACACTGAACAAACATTCATTGTCTGGGCCATGTTTTAGGAGTTGGGTGTGCCATGATGAATAAGGCAGACACAGGGGTACACACCAAGTCCCGCAGCTTGGTAAGGAATCCAATTGAGGAATGAGCAAGTGTAACAGAAGCAGAGAAGTAAAGGGTCAACCTCTTCCTGAGGGGGCCTAGGAAGGTTCAGTGGAGGAGACAATATTGGAGATAGCGCTATAGGGCCTCAGCTAGTCTCAATGATGCCTTGGGGCAAATTCGGAAAGGCTCCTGCTTTGGGCAGACATATTAGAAAAATATACCTGCCTCTGGGCAGACACAGAGCTCCATGCTTGGTGAGGAGAACACAGGCTGGGTTTGAGTCTACATTCACCCCTTCAGCCAGGTGCCTTTGTAGAGGGTACAAAGTGCAAGTGCTTTTGCATTTTGTACACTCCACAAAGGTCTTGAAGGATGAGTAAGAGTTTGCCACAAAACAGAGGGGAAAGGGCATTCCAGGCAGAGGAACACCATGGACAAAGGCCAGGAGCTGAGGCAGCTTTATCCCAGAGAATCTTTTAAACTTCCTGCCTAGGCAGGAAGTAGTACCAGAATGCAGGATGATCTTAGGCCCCTAAGAGAGTCAAAAAAAGCACGGCAGCTATAGAGCCACACCGAATGTAACCATGGTAAAGGAGAGACAGTTGAAATGACAGAGAGGCTCTGTCAGTGTAAAGAAATTGTTCAGCAAGTTTCATAGATGTGGAAAGCCACCTGGGACACATTCATCCTTATTTTTTTTTAAAGGCCTTTTCTAGAGTGGGATTCAGAGACTGAACCACCTAAAATAATTGTCCTTAGCTCTTCATTTCCCTTTGTGAATTTGGAAAGGATCAAACAGTTTACTTGACTGGATTTGACCTCCTCTGTGGAAGACTCCTTCACCCCCCACCCTGATGAGTCACTAGAAAGAGCCTTTTAATCAGACCACCACCATCCACAGACAATTCAAGGAGATAAAACACATATGAGTGTGTTTTAAAGCCAGTTCTCTATGAAATAAGCAAAACAAAATGGGACATTTGTTTATCCTAGGTCTCCCAGAATTAGCCAAATATAAAGATGGAGGATGCCCCACCACAACCAATGGTGTGATTTGAAGAGGCAAAAGGGCTTTCCATACTCTACCCAAAAATAGCTCTTCCACAAGCCTAGCACATGCTATAAAAATCACTCCCTTAAAGTATGGAATCATCTCCTCAAGTTCTGTCAGGACCTTCTTGAGAGGGCTCGTCTACCCAGCAGCCATGTTTCTCTTCTGCCTGCTTCTCAGACCCCGATTTCCAGGGGAGGCAGGCCCAAGGCCCAGCTCCAGGAGGTGAAATCATAATTTGTTCAAGCAGGTCATGAGAGTTCCATCCCCTTGCCTCCCTTGGTTGAGCCATGAGCATGTGACACAATTCTGGCAAATGATATGTGAAGTGAAGCCTGCTGGGGAGCAGACAGCTTATGGAAAAGATGCTCTAGTTCTTAAAAAGAAATAGAAGGATGAGCCAGTCTGCCTCTGACTAGTGGTATGTATGGATATCTTCCTGAAACTGGTGGCCACCATAGGACCTTGATGCAGTGAGATTGAGGGACACACTAAGGATGGCAAAGGCAAATGATAGACCTGGGTCCATGATGGCATCACTGACCCATAGAATTAACCAGCCCAGAAATGGCCCTTCTGCAGAACATTTGTTATGTGAATTAATAAGTAACCTTATTTTTTAAGGTGTTTGGAATTGAGTTATCCATTATTTGTAGCCAAACATCCCAACTGATACAGAAGCTTTGGTGTCTCCACTACCTTGACACCTATTTACACCTCAACATGCTGCAATCTGGATTCTGCATCTCCCAAATTCCATTGAACCTATCCTTACCACAATCCCCAGTGACCTTCTAAATATCAGATTCATTGGCCATTTTTCAGACTTATTTTAATCAACCCCTCTCCCATATTTGATTCTTACTCATTGCTTCCTTCTAGAATCTCTCTACTCCTTTGAGTTGCATGACAATAGAGTCTCTCCTAGTTTCCCTCTGACCTCTTTGACCACATCATTTCCATCTCTTTCATAGGTTCTTCTTCCTCCAACTGCATGCAAAGTAGCCTTAGGGCTGTATCTTGCCAGCAGATGTATTTTGTTTTGGCCTACATAGTATTTTAAAACTTTTTAAAACTAGTTTCCCACATTAAAAATTGAAAAACTTCACACATACATAGGATTTCTAGTTTCCTCAAATAATTGGAGGAAGGGGCAATACAGGCCTGGCATTCCCACATGGGTCAATGAGCTGCAGCTCACAGCTGCCCCCTTAGACAAGACAGCTGTGCCCAGGTGGCTTCAGTCTCCAGCAATGGCTGCACCAGTTGACACGATCTGCCTGGCCCCCTAATCTATCACATGAAGTCAAGCTCCCTGACTTGATAGAAAAGGCTTTCCAGCATCTGTCCTCTGCCTGCTGCTCCAGCCTCATCTCTCGCCTTTACCACCTGCCTTGAACTTAATGGTCCAGCAACAGCAGATTGTTTCTGCAGTTCCTAACGCTTTCCTGCCCCCAGGCCTCTGCACTTTCTTTTCCACTCTCTGATGCCTCCCCCCGTCACCCCTTCCACCTTTCTAAGTCTGTGTCACCTTGTAAGTCTCTGCCCAGGGGTTAACATCTTCTACAAAATCTTCTCCATATGCAAAGAATGCCGTGTGCATATATCTGTCCTGGTGTTAATCACACTGCAGTCTGTGTCTGTCTCCTTTTAGACTAGGTTCTCCTTGGGTGCAGGGTCTGTCTCTTATTCACCCTCACATTTCTAGCATTTAGTACAGTGCCTGGCCCATTACAGCACTCAGTAAGTTTTGTAAACAAATGATTGAATGAATTCTATTAGAATATATACAAAGAGCATGATCTGGAGGAAGAGAACTTAGGACTGGTTTAGATTCTTAACCAGCAAGATCAGAGCTAACTAGAGAACTGCCATGACCATAGGGGCATTCAAGTGCAGCCCGAGGGGTGTGGAGTTTCTCCAATTCATGACTGTCCTTCAAGACCCACTGCGTGCTTTTTTCTTCCTACACACTTTTTATTTTGAAATAATTTCACATTTACAGGACTATTTCAAAACTAATACAAAACCCATACAGAGAACTACAACATACCCCTTCCCCCCACCACCACCCCAGATACCCAGATCCACCAGTTTTAAGGTTTTGCCACATATGCTTTATCAGTCTACCTCTCCATTTATCGACCAATCTACCTGCCCGTCTACCTATCTATTTATTTTCTGGACATCTGAGAGTAAGTTGCTTACGTCCTGCTCCTTGAACACAAATACTTTCCTATATATTTCCTAAGGACAAGGATATTTGCTCATGTGACCACCTTAAGTATAGTTAAGTTCAAGACATTTAATGTTGATAAAAAGCTTATAGCCTGTATTCCAATTTTTCCTTATGTCCTGATAACGTCCTTTTGGGCCTTTCCTCCTCCACTGTGAGCTCCTATCCAGGATCACATATTGCATTTAATTGCCACTGTCTCTTCAGTTGCTCCACTGCATGCCTTTTAATGTGACTTACAATGCTTTGCCTGGTTCCAGCTATCTTTCTTCTTCTCACTTAAGCTTTTTAATGTCTGCAACTAAGAAAATAATCACCACCTGGAACTCAGTATGTGTGCTTTTAAAACTCCTTAGTGTTTATCTTCTGTGCAGTCACGGGAAAAGTGTGCTTTGTTCCTTGTGGTGGATCAGTTCAACCATCTGCCCCTGGCTAGTTCCTTTCCCGCGCAGCCTGATCAGTACTAATCCTTGACATTTCCATAGCATTAGAAAAGCAGCAAACTGTAGTGGTTATGGGCAGAGATTTTGGAGTCAGACAAGATGAATTCAAACCCTGGCTCCAGTCTCTATGTCTTAGTTTCTACATCTGCAAAATGGGGATAATAATCATACTTCTCTCCTGGATTGCTGTGAGGATTAAATGAGTTCATGTAGGGAAAGCACTTTGCACAGTCCCTGGCAGATCCTAAGCACCATCTAAGCACAAATTTCCTTTTATTTGACACTTTTTAAAATGCAGTGTTTTGCAATAAAATAAAACGCAGTATTTCTGTTGAACATCAAAGTAACTCTGTGAGGTACTACAAATGAGAAAAGGGAGGCTCATAAATTTAAAGGATTTTGTCCAAGACCACCCCTGAGTGATGGAGACAAAATTAAAAGCCTGATCTCTAAATCCACAGTTCATGCTCTTTCCAAAGGACCACACGTCCTCCAAGATCTCATAGCAATGATCTAAGCAAGGTTTCATTAGCAGTCAAAAGAATTCACTCTTCCTTGCTCTCCCAGTTCACCTGCACACCAGCTTTTGCCTACCCACCTAACTTGCTAATATGTCCAAATTCATCATCAAAGTCATTCAGTACTTAGTATGAGATAGGCACCAAGTCAAACACTTTGCATGTGTATCTAATGTGATACAACAATTTTATATGTGAGAAGTTCAATAACTTACCTGGAGGGAAGCAGATGTGGTTCAAGCAGTTGAGTGTCTGCTTCTCACATGGGAGGTCCCGGGTTCAGTTCCCAGTGCCTCCTAATAAAAACAAAACAAACAACAAGCAAAACAAATGAAAAAACCAACTCAGGAAAGCCAATGTGGCTCAAAGGTTGAGCACTGGCTTCCCACATACGAGGTCCCAGGTTCAATCCCCAGCCCCCGGTACCTCAAAAAATTTTTTAAAACTTAAAAAAAAAATAAAATCACCTGTGATCACACAGCTAAGAAAGTAGAGGAACATAAAGTGAAACCCAAGTCTATCTGCCTCTAGATCTCAAGCTCTACCCACTAGGCTATTATACTAGCATCACTTTAAAAATGTATATTATATGATTTACAAATGGCTCATTCATTCAGCCATTTATTGAGTGTCTACTACATGTCAAACACTGTGCTAGGCCTTGGGGTTACTGAAAAATTCAGACAAACACCCCCAACCTCATGGACAGAAGACAGCCAGTAAACAAACAAATTTACACACACACACACACACACACATACCTAAATAAAATTGCAGGTCATGCTATGAACCAAGATAAGCGGATAGTGAGTGATGGGGGAGAAGGCTTGGAAGGGTATTTCTATTGGATAGGTGGTCAGGAAGAAACTTTGAGAAGGTGACATATTATTAGAGACCAGGATGAAAAGAGGGAATGATCCACACTAATATCTGAAGGGGTGGGGGGAGCACTGCAGGCAAAGGAAGAGCCAGTGCCAAGGCCTGAGGTGGGAGTACATACAGCAGGTCTAGAAACAGCCAGGAAGCCAATGGGCTCAGCAGGAGTTACACTAGTAATTACCTTATGTGGGAAGATTATTGCAGAAGATGAAATCAGAGACAGAGCAGAGGGGGCAGATCAGGCAGGACTTGGAAGGCCATGCAAAGACTTTGGATTTTAATCTGAGCAAGATGGGAAGCTGTTAGAGGGTTTTAAGTAGTGATTGAGTACTGTTGAGAGAGCACAAACTCACTTATGTTTTTAAAAGATCACTCCTGTTGCTAAGTGGAAATAAATGGTAGGAAGGCAAGAGTGAAAGCTTGGAAACCAGGTAGAAGGCTACTGAGATATTGCAGATGAGAAATGGTGGTGGCTTGGACCAAGGTGGCAGCAGAAGTGGTGAGCATGGTTGGATCCTGGCTATATTTTGAATTTAGATCTAACAGGATTTGCTTATGGATTGAATGTTGGTATAAGAGAAAAAGATGGCAAAATTGAATATTGTATTCTTAGCCTGAATGGTGGTGTCATCACCAAGATATGGAACACTGAGTTGGAGGAACTTTGGGGAGTGGGGAAGTATATTAAGAGTTCTATTCTGGATATAACAGTGTCTTTAGACCTCCAAGTGGACATATCGAGTAGAGAGTTGGGTATATAAGTCTGAAGTTTAGAGGAGATGTTGGGGCTGGAAATATAAATTTGAGAATCATCAATACATAGAAGGTATCTAAAGTGGGAGCAGATGAGATAGCCTAGACAATGTGCATAGATAGAAAGGCAGGCTAAGGACTGAGTCCTGGGACACTCTCAACACTTCTAGGTTGAGAAGGGGAGGCCCATCCAGCAAACAGACAAAAGAACCACCCAGAACCCAGGTAAAGGATGTGTTTTAAAGAGGAAGGGATCAATTGTGTCAAAAGCTGTTAAAACAAGTCAAGATGCAGACTCAGAATTGACCACTGGATTTGGCAACATGGAGGTGGCCGGTGACCTTGAAGAGAGTATTTTAAGATCACAAATAACCCTTAAAGTACTGGCACAGTTTCAAGAAACACAGAATGGAAAACATTTTGCAGTATCTAGTCAAATTTTAGATTCACATAACCTACAACCTGGCAATTTTATTCCTTAATATCTACCACAGAGAAATTCTAAGCACACATGCACCATGAAACATATACAATAATGTTCATAGTGACATTGTTCATAATAGCCCCAACTGAAAACAACCCAAATGTCCATCAATAGTAGAAGAGGTCAATGAATTGGGGGATACTGATACAATGGAATGATCTACGGCAATGAAAATGAGTGAATTTTGGAAGAGGATGTGACTCAGGCGACTGGGCTCCTGTCTACCACACAGGAGGTCACTGGTTCAGATCCCGGTGCCTCCTAAAGAAAACAGCGAGCTGGTGCGGCAGGCAGGCGTGGCAAGCTGACACAACAAGAGACGCAAGAAGAAAAAACAATGAGAGACACAACAAAGCAGGGAACAGAAGTTCCCAGTGCCTCCTAAAGAAGACAGTGAGCTGACACGATGGGCAGATGCAGCGAGCTGACGGAACAAGATGACACAAGAGACGCGGGGAAGAAAAACATAATGAGAGACACAACAAAGCAGGGAGCAGAGGTGCCTCAAGTGATTAGGCACCTCCCTCCCACATCAGAAGTCCCAGGTTTGGCTCCTGGTGCCTCCTAAAGAAATAAGGAAGATAAATAGACATAGCAAGTGCAAACAACAAGGGGGTGGGGAGAAATAAATAAATAAAATAAATCTTTAAAAAAATTGAGTGAACTAACAGAAACAACAACCTGGACAAATACTGCAAACATAATGTTGAGCTTTTAGAAACAATAAGATACAATTATTAATCATCATATAAAATTTAAAAAATATGGGCAAAATGAAACTACTATATTGTTTAAGGAAGCATCCATAAGTGATAAAACTCATAAAGAAAAGCAAGGAAATTATCGTCACAAAACTCAGATCGCAATACCTCTGGGGGAGAGTATATGTGAGGGTGTCGGATGATTCTGGGGTGCTGGTAAAGTTTCATTTCTTGACCTGGACTTTGGTTACATGAATGTTTGCTTTATAACTATTGTTCAAATTATGCGCATATATTTTATGGGCCCTTCTAAATGTATGCCATATCTCACGATTTTAAAAATAAGTGAGAACAAGCTATTAAAACTTTCCTTAAGCATGATTTTGGGTGGCCACATCCTATCCTATCCATTATCACTGGCTGGACCATATGCTGAAGTCACTTCCTTGTGAGGCCTCTAGGACCACTCAGGCTAAACTAGCTCAGCCTATGGGAGCAACTGCAGGTCAGTTCATAGATTTGGTGGTGGAAGGAAGAAGGAACTCTCTTTTGATGGTTTCTATTTTCTCAGTCAGAGTGAGGCTGAGGGAAGGGGTGTTAGAGGTTGGAGGAGAGAAATGATGAAATAGGCCTCTGGGCGAATGGGATGGAACTTGACCAGCGAAATACAGGCAATGCTGTGTCGGAGTGAGGACCCTCTTAAAAATGTGGTCCCTCAGTCATTTTTTCACTCAGCTAGGTTTGGTTAAATGTGCCACTGTTTTGTCTTTCTGGTACACATACAGTTGTTTTGATTTATTTACAATATAAGCTGTGCCATTTTGATTTTTACTTTGTTTGGTTAGTTGAATAAATTTGTGACACTCAAGCATTTTAGGTGATAGTTGTTAAAAGCAATACCAGGATTTGGTCCAGTTTCATCTCAACTATGTTATACCTGTACACTTTAGATGTTGATCAAAGGTCTTTTATTGGGAGAAAGTAAATATATGGAATAAATGTGCTACATTTATGAGTAATGTTGGCTCTGAACAAACTTTTGAAAACTTAATGGACAAAATTTTAGATCAACTGAAAAAAAAAGCATGATTCTTGAAATCTCTGAATGCCTTGGTTCTCAGTATTATCATTCTTTATTGAATTGATTTCTTATTAAAATATGAAGTTTTTAAGACTTTTTTCTGGCAGTATTATGTAATTTTTTAAGAGTGGGTAGAAGGAAGTGTAACTTGTATGTTACCATAAAACTGACATGTATTTTTGTTTATTCTTTATTATCTTGGAAGTAGTTTCATGCTATGTATGTACCATAACAAACCTATTGCTTATGAGAAACATGTAAGATAATGTATTTACAGCCATTGTTACAAGTTTATAGTATCTTTCCATCTTATTTTATATGTATGTTATACAACATTCAAAAAATTTTTTTTCTTTATTGAGAAAAGGATACAAAATGTAAAATCCACAATTTTGATAACTGAAAATTGGCAATTGGTTGTTTTTTTTTTTTTTAACAGTACTTTATTATATTGGGTGTCTTGTCTTTCTTGGGCTTTTAGTTAGCTAATGAATGAATACATTAGATGCTTTTGGGTTTTAGTTTGGATTTTACATAGCTTGCATTTTAATTCTTTGGCTCCTTGCAGTTTCTATTAACCCATACCATTATTTTAATAAATGTTATGATACCAACCTAAAAAAATGTTGATTTAAAGTGAGGTTAGTCAGCATCATTGAGTGTTTTTCTCTTGCCATGTTCAGCTACTTGATACAAGTAAAGAATAGAAGGAGAGTTGGAACTTTGTCAACTGATACAAGAGAGGGAGAGGCCGGGGGTTGGGGGGGGATTGACTCAGTGGGCCATGGTTCTCAGCTGGGCAAAGAAGGAAGCTCAGGGAGTAGCAAACTCTATATTCACTACTGTTATCCCCATCTTCTTTGGCCAATGCACGTATTGCTTTTGTTTGTCCTATAGAGCAACAAGACTTAGTATTTTATCTGCTTTTAAAACTTACTTTTTACTATAAAGATATAAAAGTACTTGGGAAAATTGGGCCTGTTGAATCTGTCATGATTGGCTCCCGGCTGCTTGACAGCATAACTGATAAAACATTGGAAAGCCTGGGAACCACGGATCTCACGTAAGCTTCACCCAGGCAGGGCTACGTTTTATAGGAGCCATGTGCTGTGGTGATTAACAACATTGGCCAGGGCAAGAGACAGAGCCGGCCTCACATTCCATCTCCATCATCCACTGACTTTGGCCAGATTTCTTAGCCACTTTTAATCTCAGTTTTCTCCTCCATATAATAGAGATAACAATAGTATCTACCTCCTAGAGTTAAATGAGAGGGTTAAATGAGAAAATTCACAAAAAGTGCTTAGCAAGGTGCCTGGCACAGAACAAACATTCAGTAAAAGAGCATTCCAGTCGCTTAGAGGGCTCAAATGCTGGCTTCTCTGCCTGCGGGCGCTGTAGGGCTGTTGAGTTATTTAACCCTTAAATGCTTGGATGTCTCAGTGATAAGGAAGTCTTCCTCATCTGGTTTCTCTTCCACAGTTGGATAATCCCAATGTGATTCAGACCAGGAGGTGTTTATGTTCTTGACACTGGCCTAAGCACCTTCCACGGATCATTTCACTAAATCCTCACAACTGGGCTGAAAACCAGATTTCCTGCCCCCCTCCCCAAAAGCGATACTTTTTACCCAATGAAACACTCTTCTTCCTGATAAATTCAATCATTTGTTCTAGTTCTGCTCTCTGGAAGGCAGTCACCTCCCCTCCTACGTGACAGCTCCCTCCTAGTTGGGCAGCTTCCTGCACCAGGGTTGTCAGCTACAACGGGAGACCACCCCTCACCTCCTTGGAACAGTTGAGGAGTCAGCAGCAGGCAAATACAGTAAATGGCCTCGGGGTCCACTGAGTCTGTGCTTAGACAGGGAGGTCTGTTATCAAGTTATCACCCCCAGAGGTGATTGCTCCAGGGAAGCCATCCTCTACCCAGTGAAACAAGGAACTGGTGAACTCATATCCCCAGTATGGGATCCCAATACACGACCTCTGCCCTAAATGATGTGCCTTCATGCCGCCATCCAACCAGCAAGCTTTCAGTGAGGGTTTGCCAAGCGACAGAGGCACTAAGCGGTGTGCCCAAGAATTATGAGGCCTGGCCTTTCCCCATAAAGACATCCAAGTAGCCTATGTGGCCTCAGACAAATTGTTTTACCAGGCTAAGCCTCAGTTTCCTCAGTATGAAATGGGGACAGTAATCATTCCTTATAATGCATGGAAATTGGAAGCATCTAAGGAGATGATGTTAGCTGTTTTTATGGAAGATGTCCTCACATAGACAACCTTCTTTGCTGTAATCAGAACTCCACTTTTGTTCAGGAAAGCATTGCACCCCACCCCAGCCTGTGAATTAAAATTGATCTGATATAGTAATGGCAATCCTCTACCTCTCTGCTAGATACTCACCTTCCCAGCCTCCCTTGTGCCTAGGAATGTCCATTTGACCTTGTTCTGGCCAATGAGAGTTTTAAAGAAGTCACCTGGGAGGTTCCTGGGAAATTTTTTTGCTTCCCTATAAAGGGAACAGGCATAATATAATACACATAGGTACCCCCCCCCCCACATACACACACACCTTTTCTCTTATCTTTCTTCCTTGGGTTGAGATGCAATGCCTGGAGTTGCAGTAACCATCTTGTGACCATGAAGTCAAAAGCAAAGGATAGAGAAGCAGAAAGGAAGTATGACCCTGGAGCCTTGATGAAACCCCAGAGTTGATGAATTAACCTTGGAATGCCTACCTACCTCCAGAGTTCTTAGGTGAAATGATAAATGTTTGAGTATTAAAGTCACTGCTTATCAGATTTTCTGTCATTTACAGCCCTACTGAGTAAATGTGACTATCTATCACTATTTTTCACTCCAAGCTCTAGTTCTGCTCCTTCCATGACTTGGAAAAGGAAACCACACCTTTGAGTACCAAAAGGGTTCTTTTAAGTATCATGCATAGTAAAGTCAAAGCCTTCTATTGTTTTTCATAAAGTCCTCCTCTACAAATGAGAGGCCCTTAGCCTCACATGATTCACAAAATGCTTCTCAGAGGCTTTTCCAGTACAACACCACATGGACAGCCACCTTGGCCAACCCCGCATGTCATATGTCATATGTGGCATTAACGCCTCTCTGGGTTTTTCCTGGGAATTCTGCTCAGCTTCAATGGAAAAACTTCTCCTGATTCTGAGAACCAGAGGGTCCATGGGGACAGAAGAGGGATCTGAACATGTGAGCAAATGCATAGAAAATGCTTAGCATGGTGGCTGATTCCTAGTGGTTTTTCAATAAAAAGCCACCATTATTTATCACAATCATGATCACTGTCACTGTCATACAACTGCTGTCACTTCTAGATTCAACTGTACCACAAAGACAGACACTGTGCCTCCAAGTCCACCCACCTTCTGTGGCTTAAAGATCAGGATTCTTTTTCGCTTGAAATGTGTTCCCAGGGCAGGTGGGGAATAGCAAGTTCTGGTAGGTGAGCAGGTACTTGAATAAGTTATGTGGAGAAAGAGCAGGACTCAGACTGACCATTAGAAGATAAATTGGAGCCATGGTAAAGAATTACACTCTATCTTCCCAACCCAGGCTGAAAGCTACAACAAATTTATGTATTATTCATCATCCAACAAGTATTTGCTGAGGTACATGGCAAATGTTCAAAACCATACTGTAAAATTCCCCTTGAAAACAAGGGAGATAGTGTGATACATACTGCAGAGAGGATGTATGTCCTGATTAAAGGCGCTGATTCCAGGAAAGCATGCTCGGGTTTCAACCACTCATTACCTGCAAGTCTAACTAGGGTACCAAGCTGGGGGATGCAAAAAGACACACACCAAGCATCCCCAGTGAGCTCTCCTCTAGGACACAGCCCGCAGCGCCATGAACAAACCAGCCCAACACATCTGAATGATGCTGGGGTGGGATTTGTCTCTATTTGGTGCCAAAGCAATGAGCAACCTCGCCATGTGCTGGGTTTCTGCCCAGCCCCAGGGGAGAGAGAGCCCTGTGAGTAGGGCAGTGGAAAGAGCACAGGACTGGAGTCAGGAAGTGGGCATTTCCGTCCTGACCCTCCCACTGAATTGCTAGGCAAATCACTGGGCCTCCCTCTTCCCTCGTGGTCAATCTGCAAAGTGAAGGTGGGCTAGATGCCCCCCAAGCTCCTTTCCAGCTCTAAGATGCCAGGAATCTGAATGCCAGTGGAGTGGAAGGTTAGGCCCATTTCTCAGCTGCAGCTCCCCAGGGCAGGGTTGTCAAAGTGATCGGGACAATGTCTTCGTTCACAAAGACTTGTGCAACGGGCCTCCTTGGCACAGTAATAAATACCAGTAGTTCCAGAACGGGTACACCAAGTACTGTGGGGGTATGGAAAAAGATAAACTGTTATGAATGCAGCCAAGAGGAAATCCAAAATGGGAGGTTAGGCCTCTGCCCTGAAGACAGCTTCGCATTCCACTAGCTTGGCCATCTTCTGTCAGGACCTCCCCAGCTCCTTGCCACATTACGATGCTATTATCCCAGAGGCGGGAAACCATTTTTTTACTGGTGATTAATGAGGTGTTGCTACAGAGCAGAGTGTCTGCTGCAGAGGAAAAAAGCCTATCTCTGAAAGACACAATTTGGGGGAAGGGAAGAAGAAGGGTGGGGAGCAGCCTGATATTCAAATCTATTCAAGAACCACAGAGACTCGGAAGGGCCTGCTCCAAGCCAGCTGTTCCCTGGATGCCCCTGAGCCTCTCCATGCCTTTCCTTTAACACACTCTGAGCCAATCGCAGCCACAGCTTCCAGGGAGGACTGCTTGTTCGCAGCCTTTTTTCTCTCTTTTCTTGCTCCTTAAATCCTGTGTATCCGAAATCCCATTCCAAGCGCTCTTCTTTTCCAGTCTACATTCTTCCAGGTCATCCCGTCCACACCCAAGCCCTCAATTACCACCCCCTTTGGGTGAGTCCCAAATCTGGACATCCAACCCCGACTTCTCTCCTCTGATCCTGACCTAAAGTCCTCTAGAATGTAAGGCCCGTGAGGGCAACGATTGTCATTCCTTGTTCTCTGATGTGTCTCCAGCACCTAGAACAGTTCCTGGAACATAATTGGGGATTAATAGTGATCTGTTGAATCAATGAATGAGCCTGTATCCAGCAGCCCTTTGGACATGTCCACTTAGGCTCTCTTGGACTTAACACGTATAAAACCAAACTTTTAGTCTTCCCCTTCCAAACTCGCGCTTCTCCTGTGTTCTCCATTTTGTTGAATCATCCCACAATCCATTTCCTTGCTCAGTTGTGAAATCTGAGAGCCGACTCTATCTCCTTTGTTCTCCATCACTTCCCACTTTCAACAAGTCTCCCTAGCCCTGAGAAGTCACTAGTATTCATTATCCTCCAGCAGTAAGTTGATGACCAAGTTTTGCTTTCTAGGCTGATGTCACTCCAGCATGGCTCCAGTGAAGAGCAGAGAAAGCAAGGGAAGGAAAGAGTAGGGGCTGAGCAGTATGGAGGGAGAGATGCAATAGGGAGCTGAGCATCTGGGAAGGCACAAAAATAGAACCTGTAAAATCCCCGTGCTTTATAAAAGCCAGCTGAGAGTATAAATTGCTATACATTTTCCAAAAAATCACTGTGGCGTTCCCTTTGAATCCAGCAAGTTCACTTCTAAGCATCTATGTTAAGGAAGGAATCAGAAATGGGACGATTTTATGTATAAAAATAGCCATGCTAATGTTATTTATAACCAGAAAAAAAATGGGAAACAATTTAAATGTCTAACATTAGGGAAATGGCTGAGTAAAACATGGTTTATCGATGCAATGACATATCAGGCAGCCATTAAAAATAGTGTCCACAAAGAGGTCATAAAGCTATGGGGAAATATGGTAAGGTCATGTTATACAGAAAAAAACAAGCTACATACCAAGTGTGTATAGAGCTTGATCTCAGTCAAATAAAGAAATATGTCTAGATTAGAACAAAGGCTGGGAAAAGAAACTATCAAAGTGTAACAAGGGTTGTCTCTGTGTGGTGGGATCATGGAACTTCTAAAGTTGTCTACAATGAGTCAATACTAACTTGTTGATCAAGAAAAAGAAAACACAACAGTAAAATGCAAGAGTAAATATTAAAATTAGATAACCGATGCCAGCTAGCACAGGAACTGACATATTTTGTTTTTCAATCCACAGCCATCTTGGTTGATTCAGAGGCTAGAGAAGCCTCCCTTTGCCTTTCACCTGCCTCATTCTGCCTTAGGTGAGGTTAGAAATATTCTGCTTCCTCCTGGTTCCAGGCAGCCAGTACCCCCAATTTCCCCATAGTTTCCATTTCCTCTCTCTTACCCCAATTTCACCTCCTCCCCAAGACTCCTAGCCTGGATACATCACATCTGATCCATGGCTTATACTTCTTTTGTAACCTGAAAGAAGTGGTAAAATAATTTGTATTCAGTGAATATGAAGTGTGGGCTCTGTTTGGATCATCCACCCCTTGAAAATTTGGGGTGAAAACCCATGACTTACGTTAATTCCATCTAGAATCTGTGTCTGAACACAGAGTAGTTGCTACAGGTGAACAGTGATAACTGTTAATGGGCCCAACACAGCCAACACAGAGAAACAGACATGTAAATCCTGACCCTGAATTAATGTGCTTTCCAACCAAATATAGAGTTGCTCTTTGCTGAGTAAATAGTGCGACTTTATTATTAATCTCAGTTTCTTCTTGTAAAAACATAATAAACGTCAGAATGAAGTACAAATAATCTAAATATTCTCGTCACAAACAGTTATCCAGCCAAGTTCAGCCAACCTCCAGGTCTTCTCCAGCGTCTTCCGAATTGTATACAAAGTAGACCACAGGTATTACTTACCTTAATAATAAAAATAACAGCTAACATGTATAATAATGATAACTTATTTTGTGCTAGGCACTGTGCTAAATTCTCTATTTTGCCATCACAATAGCCCACACAGGAACTGAGGCACAGAAATGCTGAATAACTTCCTCCAAATGACACAGCTAATAATGGTAGAGCTGGATTTGAACACAGGCAGTGTGCCCCTGGGCTTGCTCTCTGTTTTCTCTTTCTTCTCTTGACTCTGTCCACTTCCCACTCCAGCTGTCTCCAAAGGTGAGAAGGTTCTTAATATCCCCCAACAAATACCCCTCTTGAACTTCTACTCCAGCATCTTGAGATTCTGCTTTTGTGACTTCAGAAAATTAATTACTCTAAAACCTTACACCTGCATGTTTCTGAAAATGGTGCTTTTATTTTTTCAATTCAAATATCTATCTCATTTTCCAATACGGTCCTTGACCATTATTTTAGCTTTTTCAGAAACTTTTTTAAAGTGCCAATTGCCCTTCCCTTAAAATATTTTTTTAAATTGAAAAAAAAAAAGCCTACCTAGTACAAGCAGAGTAGAATCATTACTAGGAGCTGGGTAAATGGCCAAGTAAATTATATTATTTTAATAAAGGGAAGGCTCTAAGCCAAGAACATTCATGCCTACTGGTGGAATTTTGTTTGTTGGCAACAGTCTGATGAAGAAGATATTTTTGGTCAGATTGTCTTCTTGGGGGAAGCAGGGGTAGGGAATGGGGTTTACAAAACAAATCAAAACAAAAATAGTCTTGTTACTTTTCCAGGGTTGGGAAATGGGAACCCACTGAAATGTCTACTTAATGGCTGGGCCTGCCAGGAATTTGCTTGGTCTGCTTTCAAAGGATTGTCCTCCCAGCTCTGGCAGTGATGAAGGTGGTGACTTCTGAAGGGACACTGAGACCTTCTAGTCAAAGACAGCCTCTACTCTAGGTGGAGAGAGAAAAGCAGTCCTTCCACCAACACTTATGGCCGAGGTGCAAGTACCAGAAGACACAATGCCAGGCCTCGGGGTACAGGATGAATAACTCCAAGGGCTTCTGATTAAGATGGGGGACAAAAATGTAAACGGCTCTGTCATAAAACAATGAGTGACAAAATAGAATTAAAGGACAAATACTCAAAGCTGCTCAGAAGGAAGCAGCAAATCACAGATGTGAGCCCCTCCTCGGGGGTGGGGTGGGTCCGTGGTCCAGAAGAATTGAAAGTTCCTCCACTTATCCAAAGGTTTAAAGGACCCCTCAGTTCCTCCAGCCAGATTAAGGCCAAAGCAGAGCCAGGGAGTCCAAAGAAAAAAGAAGCCCTTTCCCTGCCCCTAGAGCTGGGTTATTTTAGGGGCCTGAGAACTAGAGAACATTTATAGTCTTCCTCGAACCTAGTTCCCTGTAAGTCTGGACTGAGAAGCTAGGTTTATTTTTCTCTGTTGAAATGAGGGCTTTTGAAAACAAGAGGCATACAAACAGCCACATGCAACTTCCCTAGCAACCAGTAAAACGACATCCTGGTGCTTCCATTTGTTACTCCTCAGAATAGCAGTTTCTGAAGATGGAAAATCCAGTGTCATTACGGAACTGAGGAAATGGAGCCTCTCATTCACTGCTGGTTGGAGTATAAATGGGCTTAACCTCTTCGTAGAGCAATTGGAAGCATTTGTAAAAAGTTCAAATGCAAAGCCTTTAACCAGCAGCTCACACATGTGCATAAGACCAATAGCAGAAAAACTGTATGTTTACAAATTGTATGTTACCTAAATGCCCATCAATAAAGAAATGGTCCATCAAATCAAGTATTACGTGTCCATATTAAGGAATAAAATGTACAGCAATTTAAAAAAATGAGGCAGATTTGCTTGTCTTATCATGGATATACTGATAAGTGAAAAAAGCAAGTATTAGAATAATACAAAGTTTCTGGTCTTAATTATGTTTTTTTTTTTCAAATCTATGTGTGTCTATATGAATGCAAATGTATAAGAGAGTTGTTGCCAATCTCTGTTATCTAAATTTTTATGATATGCATTTATATACCACTTCCTGAATTTTCAAACAGTGAAAGAAAACCAAAAGAGTATTTTGATCATGATAATAAAAAGTTGCCTCAACAGAGGCAAACTGGCTGCCAAGAGCCAGAGTAGGGCTTTCAAAAGCCTCATTTCAAGAATCAAGGGTAGTTGGCATTTACCTTGGTGAATTTGGTGCACCAGGCTTTCGCCCTCAGACAGCCAGGCTGAGAGACTTGATTACCTAATACCACAAGAGTGATTTAATCTCTCAGCAACAAATTCAAACTAGCTAGGCTCACAAGAGACTGATGGACAAACTGGAAATGTCAATTTATTCATTTACAGGAAGGTACTATTGACATTTGGGCTGGATAATTCTGTGCTGGCGGGGGGTGGGAGGCAGCCCTATTCATTGTAGAACATTCAGCAGCCTCCCTGGCCTCTACCCACTAGATGCCTCTAGCACAAACCACCACTGTCACCACCACCCCAAGCCATGACATCGCCAAATGTCTCCTGGGAAGGGGTCGCCAAAATTGTCCCCAGTTAAGCATCACTGGTTTCCAGCAAGAACTATAACTGCCAAAAAGGCCAGGTGCTTTCACTGCAGGAGGACTACACGGGAAACCAAATTACAATGGAAGGTTGCTGGGAGAACAGGAAGTCACAACAAAGACAGTGTTTTTGGTTTTTGGTTTTAATACGATTTAAATATTTGATGGATTTGTGCTGTGATAGCCTGAGGCAGGCACCTCACTCCAGGGTAGTCCCTGGCCCTGGACAGTACCTTGGCCAGGCACTGCCATCTCTTTCCTCTCTGGTCCTCCTTTTCTAGCGTTCCACATGAATTATTTCCCTCTGATTGACACTTTTTCCCCAGGGATAGCAATGTTGTCAATTGTGTTAATGCTTCTCAAATGTGCCAGTGGCCTCTAAACAGCAGAGGAGAATAAACCCCATGGAAGCAGGTGACCTCAGAGGGAGTCAGAACCCCAAATGCCCCACCGTAAGCCCATCATTTCTTTCAAGTTGTGCTTTTCTTTAAAGTCCACATGTATTTTGCCTTTTGCCTCATATTTTATATATATATGTGTATGTGTGTGTGTGTGTGTCTTAGTTTGCCAGAGTTGCTATGACAAATAGCACACACCGGTTGGCTTAAACAACAGGAATTCATCGTCTCACAGTTTTGGAGGCTAGAAGTCCACCATCAAGGTATTGGCAGGGTCTGCTTTCTTCGGGCATCTGTAGCGTTCTGACAACCCTTTGTAACATGGCCATTTCCCTCTCCATATGTCTGCTCCTCCTCTGATTTCCGCCGACTTCTGCCTGCTTCTGACTTTCAACTTCTACTGGCTGACTACATCTGAATTTCCTCTCTCTCTAAGGCCTCCAGTCATACAGGTAAGGCCAACCCTGGTTCAATCTGGCCTCATTTAAAAAGGATCTTCAAAGATCCTATTCACAAATGAGTCCACATCTTAACTAACAATATCTTCAAAGATCCTATTTACAAATGGGTTCACACACACAGGATCACAGATTAAGACTTGAACATTTCTTTGGTGGGTGACATGATTCCATCTCCAACAGTCTCTCTCTCTCTCTCTCTCCCTCTCTCTCTCTCTCTCTCTCTCTCTCTCTCTCTCTCTCTTTCTCAATAAAAAGTAAATAAATTCCCCAAATCAACTTCGGGAAGGTACACATGTTTATCCTATGGCTTCATGCGCTCACTGACAACATTCCCAGTTATAAAGAATAATCAACATCCCACTTTTCCTATCTTTTCTGTCCAAAGAGGATATTTTGATGAGATTGCAAAAGTTTAAAAGCTACTCAGGAAATCATCTGTCTCTAAGGTGCCCCTTGCATATGTCTGAGCTCATCAAATCTGCTATATAAATCCCCAGGTATAAGGAAAGCCCTTTTACAGGCCCCTGTACTGAGTAGCTCACAGCTCTTTCTGCCAGTTAAATTCAAGTAGCAAAATCAACAAGGGAATGACCTGCTAGGGCTCAGCTGTCTCCTTGGCAGAATTCCAGTTTAGACGATTGAGATGCCTGTTTTGGATTCAAGCAATATAACCTCCTGAGATTTTTTTTTTTAAGAAATTTCTCTTAGCAAGAAAGGAAAGAAAAAAGCGTGGGAGCCTCTATTTCTGAATCAGACTTCCTCGGGATTTTATCTTCTCTTGCTTAAGGGATTTCATGTTTCATTGTAGGGGAAATTTTTAAATAAAAAAATTACATTTCAGTAATGACCCATTGAAAGCATTGATCAAGACCAATGTTTGCAGGGGCCAGAGGACTTATGGATGTATGAGAGAAAGAGAAAACATGGGCAGGGGCTCAAGCAATTTCGAGCTGCACTTTTAAGTCCTTGAAGTTACAATGCTGAATCCATGGTGCTGGGATGAGCCTCGTATTTTCTCAGACTTACTCAATCCACCACAAACACTTCTGAGGTTTCAGTTAGGATTTCATAAATCTGATTTCACTATCTTTTGGAAGCCTAAATTCTTTTCTTATTCCCATCTCACCTTTTTCAAATCCTTTCTTATTTCTATGCTGTAAATAAATATAAAACCTGAGAAAAGCCAGAACCGGCTGCATCCCTTTTCCTCAGATGCTTCCCAGAACTGGGATGGAATTTCACGTGTTGCTGTTGCCTTGCTGACCCAATTCTATACGTGGCCTTTCATCCTTGAAGAGTTTCTTAGTAGAACACGATGTTCCATGCTTACACTTTCCTTTAAAAATGACCAAGAGAAACGGGCTCTGAGTTTTTCATTCCTGCAGAGTGTTTTTCAAGAAATCAGATCTCATTGCTCTTACCCATCCTCGGTGCCATGATCTCTAGGGAGAAAGGACCCAAAGTGATGGCAAACTTGAAACGCTCTTTAAAGTCAGGCAGTGGAGAGAGAAATATGGTGTTGGTTCCTGCAGTTTCCAGGCCAGTGAAAAACCGCTCAGCCTTGCCAAGCACTATTTACACGGAGAGGGGGTGGGGGAGAGATAAGAGGCCCAGTTCTGGGAGATCATGTTCCATGTGAAGACAAGCAGGGCCCAGCACCGGTTAGGTGGCATGCCAGAGCAGAAAAATAGCCCAGTCCACATCGGCCAGTAAGGTCACACCACCCTGAGGCCAGCATCGCACGGGGCATGAGGATGTCTGTTTTGGAGATGGGCGACTTGGGTTTGAATCCCAACTCTGCTACTTTATGAACTGCACATCATTTAACCTCTCTGTGCTTCCATTTTCTCACATCAAAATGGTGATAATAGCATGTATTCACTCAACAAATATTTATGAACACCTAGTATACATTAGGTGCTTTTCCTGGTGCTGGTGAGGGTGGGGGAGTGGTGAACAAAATAGACAAGGTCCCTATTCTTGGGGAATTTACATTCTAGGGAGGAGTGGCAAATGATCAACAAATAACACAAATTATCTGTGATGACTAATCAACAAATAACAATCAATATAGTAAAAGAAAATAAAACAGGATGGTGTGATAGAAAGTGATGGGGGAGGGGCAGTGAAACATTCAGAGAAACAACTGAGCAGATAGATGAATGAGGGGAACAGGCCAGCCATGTGAAGACGGGGGGTGCACGGTCTGGGCAGAACCTTCTTCAGAGGGTATTTCACAAGGACTCAGTGAGATAAAGTATGGGAAATCTCAGCACAGTGCCTGACACCCACTCAACAAATGTAGGCAGCCATCATGACTCAGAGAGCTTGGGAATTGTCCCTGAGTTAGGTCATGGGGACGTTGGGGAGAGGGTAGGTCAAGGACATCAAGGAGGAAATTGAGTTGGAGAGTTGACTGTATAGCCTCAACCATGGAGGCCAGATGGAACAGAGGAATGGTAGGGGTGTCTATGAAGAGGACCGTGGGGAGCTGAAAAGCAGGTGCTCCACCTAGAAGGAGCAGGCAGGGTGTACTCTACTTCTCTCAATCAGCCTGACCCCTGTGACAAATTGGCCATTCTAGCCTGCACCAACACTCGTCTCATCTATACCCCCTACACACACACTCTCTGTTCAGACTGCCTCTGCACAGCCTGTCCTGGACTCTTGGATGTGGACAAACCAGTCAATGGCATCTGTCTCCTCCTCCTGTTTTATATATATGGAAACCAAGGCCCAGAGATGTTATGAGATTCTAGCAGGGGAACTCAAATACTCATACAGGCTTGACTGAAGACTGCGCCTCCTCTAGCTGAGAAGGTTGTCTTCTTCCATCGTGGCTCCCTCTGCAACTGTCCCACAGCTTCATAAGTGACATGCATCAAGCAGGGTAAGAGAGAGACAATAACTGCCCAGTCAAATCAGTTCCAGTGATCAATGGGGTGAAAGATGGGAATAACACCCACACCCAGATAAATTATGCTCCAATGCACCTAAATTTCCAGAACTACTTTTTGGCAGATTGTAGTGATGGAGGGGAGGCTGTAGTAGTATCATCTCTGGGGTACTGACCGAGGAGACCATGAAGGGCAGGGCATTGGAGTGGAGCCCTGGAAAGAAAGTCTGGTCATATCAACAATACAATAATCCAAAGAGTATTGTTGGTACAGCCTCAAACATAGAAGAGTAGAGATACTATCTTCCATTTGCAAGTTGCTGCCACATTCCTTGTCCTAGAGTCTACTGAGGAAACAACCAAAGCCCAAGGAGGTAAACCAGATGTTGTGACTTCCTTGCACCCTGCTCTCATAGAAGTCAGAGTTCATGATATTTGGAGATGCCTTCCATTCTTGGGAAACACAAAGTTCCCATCCATGAAACAATGAGAGAATAACACAACATGCACAGGACTACCCCATTAGGACCTTCTGATCAATGCCCCAGCCTTTTAAACAATTTGTAATTTCTGGACTACACCATGTTCTTCTTCTCCTGTCAGCTTTGGTAAATAACATTCTCTCTGCCTGAAATTCTACTCCTCACTTCACTCCCCACCCTGACCCTCACTCACCTGGCAAAATCACATTCATTTTGTTCCTCAGGCCCCAACTTAAATACTACCACCTCTAGGAAGTCTTCCCTGATACCCTGGGTTGGTGCCCCATCCATGTGCTTCCTTGGTACCTGATGCCTCTCTTACAGTACTAACCAATCACACTGTCCTATAGTTGCCTGACTGTTTCTGTCTCCCCCATCAGACTAAGTTCCATGATGGCCGAGGCTACGTCTTATTCACTGCTATAATCCTTGGATTGAATAGGCACTCAATAAATTATTAATTACAGAATCATGATCAAAGCAGCTCCCCCAGAGCCCTGTCATCTCGGAGCTCTCAGTGTGGTGGGGAAGCTCACCGCCTAGGTTGTTTACTCCCGGGAGACCCTGACCCCGAAGGCTCTGGGCTTCTCATGGCTTGGGGATTTCTGCCCTCCCCCACTATCAACAGCTCCATGTTAGCAGCATAAGATCCGAATAACGCCAACCATTCCCAAGCCAGCCATCTCCTCTCTGCAGACTGGGCACCAGTCCATCTGATTTTCTCCTCTCCACTGGCATGAGAGGTCCAGAGCCAGCCAGGAAATCGGCCTTGGGAATGTTTAGCCTCTCCAGTCCCTTGGGATTAGAGCCTAAAAATCTGATCCAGGGAGTCAAGCTAACAACCCATTCCCATCTTGATTGGGGGGCGGAGGAGGAGGGGAGTTCCTTGCTTTCACCTAGCTCCCTGAGCCCACCTGTCTCCTCTCTCTTTCTCCCATTTGATTTACCACCGTTTGTAGGTTAATTTTCATTTTTGGCAGTAGTTCTATGAGTAGGCTATGGTGAACATCTTTTGGTGCATCTGCCCCATTTGCTTAGGTGTAGGCTTACCTGCAAAGGTGGCCTCTGGCATCCTGTGACCCTGCTCCTGGCCAGTATTGATTGGACCAGGGATGGACACCTAAACCAATTTGAGCCAATCATATTCTCTCACCTAGAAACTGGGGCTAAGAGAGTCTAGTTCATTCTGAACTGGTCTCTTAAATGGAGGTGATATAAACAAAGAAGGTGTATGATGGCCTTCAACTACCTACTAGTAGAGGGGGAAGCAGAGAAAGCTGGTTTGCAGAGAAAGAAAGAATCAGACACATGGATAAGATGTGTGGGTTACGGTTTCTCCCTTCCTTGCCGCAGCCCCTTCCTGAGGCTGTCTCACTCCTTCCCATAGGTCCCTCTTTCACACTGATCAATTACCCACTGAGCACTAAGTGCCAAGCATCTGCACCTAAGCTCTTGGTCTAAGTGGGGGGTGGGGGTGGGGAAATGGGCATGATCCCTGCACTGTAGAGCATACAATCTAATTAATCAAATAATAACAAAACTAAGCATATAATCACAAACTGATTTATCTGTTATGAAAGAAAGGTACAGGCAGCTAAAAAATAAATAAAATAAAAAGGAGACCTGAGCTAGTCTGGAGAATCAAGGAAGGCTTCCCCGAGGGGGTGACATTTAGATAAATTCATGAGACACTAAAGCATCTGTGAGGTGGTAAGATGATTCCTAAGTAAACCAATGCTGCAGAGGCAGGATTTCAGGAGCAGAGGAGACCACGGGAATGTGAAACTAACAGTCAACTGACAGGCTCTTGGGCCTTCCACAAACTGAGGCATGGGAATTCAAGTCAATCTTATCTAGATCTTAAGAAGCAAGATGATCCAGGGTGCCATCTGATTTAATGGCTCTGAGTTGCAGTTTAGGCACTGCGAGCATTTAAATCTCCTCAGGAATTCTCAGCTGCAGCCTGGGTGGAGAACCACGACTGCTGAGCCACAGGGGGAACCTAGCTGACAAAAGAAGCCCCAACTTTACAGCAGTCGTGCAGCTTCTCTAGCACCTTCCCTGGACACAGTCCTCTCGTCAAATCTTGCACACTCTGTGTGTCACAATTGATATTTGATGAGGCCCCTGCCAGGTGGCATCCTGGGGCCACCAGGCTAAGGGGCAGTCTATGCCCATCTACTAAAAAAGAAGGGCTCAGATTCCAGTGAGAACAACCAGAGGCAGGGACAAAAGGAGAGAATAGAATAGCTGGACTGAGGTAGAGCTTAAAGAACTGAGAACAGGGAAGCAGATGTGGCTCAAGCAATTGGGCACCTGCCTACCACATAGGAGGTCCCAGGTTTCATTGCCGGTGCCTCCTAAAGAAGACAAGCAAGACAGCAAGCTGACGCGATGGGCTGGCACAGTGAGGTGATGCAACAAGATGATGCAACGAAGAGACACAACGAGGAAACACAATGAAAGACACAACAAGTGTGGAGGAGAGGTGGCTAAAGCCAATAGGAGGTCCCGGGTTCAGTTCCTGGTGCCTCCTAAAAAGAAGACGAGCACACAACGAATGGACACAGAGAGCAAACAGCAAGTGCAAACAACAAGGGTGTGTGTGTGTGTGGAAATAAATAAATAAACTAAATCTTTTTTTAAAAAAGACTGGGAACTATTCTCCAAGCGACATAGACTCTGTGCCTGCAGCTAAATACCAGGAAAATGGGAGGCAGGAGGCCAAGTGTGTGCATCATTGAAGTCTGAGATCTTATACCACAACCAGAGAGAAAGATGTAGTGACAATGACTGCAGGCAGGTGTGCTGGTAAATATTTAGCAACTTGTTCTCTGGAGTGAGGAAAGCCTGCTTTGTAGCATTTGCCAGTTTCCATGGTGTAAATATTCCCGCCATGGCCGATTTCAAGTTACCAACATGACATCACTGAAAGCAGAGCTGGGAAGAGATGCACTCATTCAGCTCTCTTGAGCTGGGGTGACTCGGCTCCAGCACCCCACTGGCTAAAGTTAACCTGAATGAGTTTTGTGGACTGAGGTCACCCAAGAATTCTGCATATCAAGCACATGCACTTAATTTTTACTTACATAATAATAGTGCTTTCTGTTAAGTTAACACTCCAAATATGAGAGGGGAAAATATTATTTGAACTCTATCCTCCAAGGAGGGTGAATCCCAAAGAGGATGTTCCTGGGTGAGTGGAGAAGATACCAAAGGGAGTGGGAGAATGTTGGGGGAAGATGAGGTTGCTCCTGTTGAAAGAGGAGCTTTGGGGAGAGAACCAAGATGCTTAAAAGGGGAATCTCTTCTATTAAGTTTTGCTCTGTGGTGTGCAACACGATATTCCTCACCAAAACTTTTGGAGTTCAGTGTGATTGTAAGGAGGGATGCAATCAATGCTGGTTTTGGTCTTCAGGTGGATACAGAGTGAGGGGAGAGGCTGCCCAAAGGGGCACAGGCACGTTCAGATTAGTGGACACTGCCCACAAGAAAGCAGCAGCAACAGGGACAGCATCGGTCCCTGAGCACCAATGTGTGCCAGGACAGCGCCGTGAGCTTTGCGCTTTAGGCGAATGAACACAGGCAATCTCATGACATCCACGCGTGTAGGGACTATACAGGTTAGGCGACTGACTTGAACCCAGACAGACTGATCCCGGAACCCAAGCTCTTGACTCCTCTGCTACCCAGCCTCTCCGTGTAGTGGATGGACGACAGAGTCCAGCTGACATCTCTGTGCTTAGGGCACTTGATGGAAACTCAGAGGTTCCCAGGAGAGCTGGGAACCCCAAAGCCTTTCCAGGAAGTGTTGCCTTTGAAATGGAGTGAAGTGCACGAGTAAGGGGAGCTTGGGGCATCAGTCAGGGAGTTGTATACATTCTTTCTGCAGCTGCTGAAATCACTACAGAAATGCATTATGCACGAGCTGCACACAATTCAATTCAATTGAGCAGATATTTGGGGGCTACAAGAATGAGGAAGACGTTCTTTATGAGACTCTCCTAGCCAGGGTGGTGGGCAGGGAGTGGAGCGAAAAAAGCGAGCACACTCTTGACTCTGACCTGGGGGAGGGATGTGGGTGCACGGGAGGCGAATGAAAAGTGCTGTGCAGAGGCGGCACAGACAGCATGAGAGGTTTCGTGGACTGAGGAGGTTTGGGCTCGACTTTGAAGAAAAAGGAGGATTCCAGCAGGAACAGGTGGGAGTGAGGGCACTCCAGGGAGAGGGGAGCCAAGCCAAGGCGGAGGTGACAGAGCACGGGGCAAGGAGTGGGACCGTGGGCATGGGGGGGGAGCATAAGGAAGAGAAATCGGACGCAGTTGATCCGGAGCTCACCGTCTTCTCCATATTGCTTAATAATAATGAAACTATGATAAAATAATGAAATTCTTATGAAGCTGAAAAAGCAACAAGACTATTTTCACTTGGACAAAATAAAGAGCACTTTAAAATTTAAATTAAAAAAGCAATAGCTCTACAACCTTAATTAATAACTAATTAGTTAATAGTTAATTGGTTAATTGAGGCTTACAAGGTAAAAGGCAGAGCAGACTTACTCTGGGCAGATCTGCGAGGCAATTGCTTATTTTCTAAGTACCTCCACCACTTCTCCTACTCCCCCATCTCAATTTTTCCATCCTTTCCCCCTCGCTCAATTCTTGAGGTTCCATATACCCTCAACTACTCTGGGTTCCCTTCCACGATGTTCTTTCAAGGTGGTACTTCCCTGAACTTGTATTTTCAATCAAAACTGACCTCTTCTATGTCCTAGGTCCTAGAGTCTGAAATAGCCTAACTGGAGCTCAGGGGATGATGGTAATAATGATTGTCAATGGTAACATTTTGGCTTTGAAAACAAAAGTGCAGGTAATGTGAAAGTTTCATGTCAATGAGAGAGTTTGGGGAGAGGGTCCTCAATTCCCCTCAAATAACAACCAACAGGAAACTGCTTATTTCACCTACAGGGCTGGCATTGTTTGGGAAACTTCTTTAAAAACCCATAAGCCAAATTATATAAAGGAAAAGGTGGAATATGGCTGATGTGTCCTCTATGCCCTCTTGTACCCTAGTCCCTGTTTCCCTTCTTCCCCTGAGGAGATGCAGAGATGTTTGTGGAATATAATTCTAGATAACTCAAGACTATCAAGTTACATTTTATCTGGCAATCCAGACTGGCTGGATGAGCCAGCATAAAGGGAGATGAGGGGCGGGTAGAGCCACTGGAGAAGGGAGGGTAAGAAGGAAGGTGATGAAAAGAGGAGCTTATAGAAGCAAAGACCTGGAAATCTAGACCCAACAGGTTCAGCTTCTGGGCTGAGTGTCTGTCTGAAGGCCAAGGACACAGCCAACAGCTCTATGGGAATCCCTAGCATTTCTTAATTGCCTTGACCAGAGTCCACCACAACTCACATCCCTTAGAATTTCATTACTTACAGAGCCCTTCTCAGACAGAAGGCCTCAAAACAGCCCTGGGACAAGGACTACTGCTGTTGCTCTGCCCATTATACAGATGAGTGAACTCAGGATGGGAAGGGGAACGTCCTTTCACGTTAAAGTCAGTCCTCCCCCACCTGCTTTCCTTCTTCATCACCATGGTCAAATAACTGTCCAGAATTCTATTTATTTCCACTTAATCAATGCCCTCTCAGCACCTAGTAAGAACAAGAGTCTGGTGCTTATCATAAGCAATATCATAGGAAACACAGAGATGATAAAACTTGTCCTCTGCCCTCAAATTACTTATAAGCTGAGAGATCTTGAAATAAAGGTGCAGAGCCTTCTGGCCTATGTGCCTAGACACGTGGCCATGAACTCCACTCTTCTTCAGAATGTCATCCTATACATCATTCATGCAATATATATTTATTGAGCTCCTGCTCTGTGCCAGGCCCTGTCCTAGGGGCTGAGGTTACAATGGGGACAAGACATTTAAGGCCATTGCTCCCATGAAGCTTACATTCTATAGAGGGAGACAAGTTATGACCCAGTAAAGAAACATGTCAAGTGTGAGTTGAAACAAAAACAAATGCAAACAGCTTCTCTCGGGCAAAAACAAACTCAGATCATATTGATGTCTGGCTGAGTTTCACCGATCAGCCTACAACCTCCTAAATTAATGCAAAGAGCATGTTCTCTATTTACCAAGTCATATAAAAATAAACCCCTTTATTACAAAACCACAAAAAACACCACATGATAGCCCAGTCAAAAGCCAAACTGGGGGAAATTGTTGCAAAACCTAAGGAAAGATATTGCTAATAAACCACAGCTTTTCAAGGTCATAATGGATGCAGAGCCTGCGAAGGGGGGCAGATTTTATTCACATTGGAATCATCTGGGAAGATGACATTATCATTATGACTTCAGGGATGAATTGGAGACTCTTATAAATCAAAATTAAATTATACTTTCAGTATTGCAAGCAACGATTTCAGCATCCAGGACGTCAATATGTGCTTGTTCACATGTGGCTTTTATATTTCAAAAGATAATATAGTCTGAAGCCAGCCCAGCCCAGCCCCTAGAGGGTGTTCTCCCTTTGAACTTGATGCATTTGACATCCACTGTACTTGTTTGACAATTAACCACACACCGACCATGAACTCCAATAGTTGTATTGTTCCTTATCTCTTCAAATGCTGAACTTCTCATGCAATGATGATTCATCTACCAGCTGGTTTACAGGGATCGCATCTTACCCTTGTGCTATTTTAACCTTGGGCTATAAGTGAACCTTCATTTCGTCCACAATTTGTTGAATGCCATGTACTGGGCTCTGCATTAGACACTGGGAAGGTAGCTTTCTCAGAGGTTATACTCTGGAAGGAGAGACAGACAGCAGCAATCACTCAAAGCAGTCTATAGTTACAGACTGAGGCAACTGCAATAAAGAGAAAGAGTTCAATTCCGTAAGAATGGATCACATTCAGAAAACTCAAACTGGTCTGGAGGGAAGGAAAGGATTCCCTAAGAAGTGGAGTCAGAGCTGAACTGGGAAGCAGGGGAGGAAGGAACTATAAAGGCCCTGGGCAGGAGGGAGCATGGGCATCCCTAGCCCTGTAAGCTGGTCCTGGGGTCAGAGCAGAGGAAGCAAGGAGTGGAGTAAGGCAACAGATTTAAGTGGGGCCTTGGAGAGATTTCCCTAAGAGGCATGGGAAGCCATTGAAAGGTATGCAGCCAAGAACAACTCGATCACATTTGCATGTTGAAAAGGCTTTCCTGACTGGGCATGGAGCAGCCCTCTCTAAATATTTTTTTGGGGGGGAGCAGTTGAGCACCTGCCTCCCACATGGGAGGTCCCAGGTTTGGTTCCCAGTGCCTCCTAAAGAAGACAAACAAACAACAAGCAGATATCAAGCAAAAACAATGAGCAGACACAAACGAGCAGGGAGCATATGTGGCTCAAGCAGTTGAGCACCCACCTCCCACATGGGA
>JAQZBX010004679.1:0-59214 GCA_029593785.1 Cabassous unicinctus | reverse complement strand
GTTGTACTGAATTATCATGTATGTACAGGCTTTTTCTCTTTGTTGGAAATGTACTTGCTTTATCACTTCAGGAATCATCTGGATAGCTTATAGAGTGAACACTGGAATCGCCTTAGTTTCCCCAAACTCCAGGTACTTTTTGAAAAAATAAATCAAGGCAAGCAATTCCCAACCTCTATTGTGGTTGAAGACCACATTTTGAGAAACATGGACATAGGAAGACATGAAAAGGGACCTCAGGCTGTGCTGAGTGCCAAGCTTTGGAGGCCAAGGTGTTTTAAGGTGATATTTCATCTCAGAGGACATACTCACCAAATATTTAAATTGGAAAAAATAGTATCTAATATATAAATGCCACCTGTCGATCATTTACAAATAGTTTTTCTTCTCCCTTATGATTTCCAAACAGATCCTTGAGCTGTTTTAAACATTATTTTGCCTTGGTAGTCTATCAGTCACTGAGGAAGGGAGACCTTTCAGGTGATATAGACTCTAACATGGCCCTCATTTAATGTTTAACTCCAGGTAAGTCACAGAATCCCTCAAACTTAGAGTTGGAAGGACTTCAGAATAATTTAGTCTAATCCTTTCAATTTTTTTCAGATGAAGAAGCTTTCATACAGAGAGATTAAGTAACTTTAGGACTGTTTTATAAATGGTGGTGATCTGAAAGATTAGTAGAAAATTTTGGCTGTGAGCTTGACTAATTCCTAGGTGTCAGCTCAATTTTTACTTCTTCCCAATTCAGATGGAAATATCCACAAAGAGAGCTGTGTAAGTAAATATAATTAATCATAATCAATCATGTACTGTCTTGAATTTGCCTGGAACAAAAATACTGAAATGGACACATGGCATCCCACTGGTTCTAATTTTCTACCAATTCATGAAACACTTCATGCTTTGCTTATGACAGCACAAACCATTCAACCTCCTATTATTCTTAATGCTGTGGAAGGCACTGAAGTGCCTAAATATGTGCCAGGGAGTCCCTGATTGTGGAGTGGCCTTTTCCAGTACACATGGCATTTGCACAAATGATACTTAACATATTATTGCTTTCTCCATCTATAAATGTTGGGTTTGGACTAGATGATACCTAATCATCTAATAGAACAATACAAATAAGCTAAAATGAAAGGACTGGTATATAGATGCCAACTTTTAATTTAAAACACAGTAAGAATATTTGAGAAATTATGTTCTCCTATCGCCATTATTTCATTGAAAAGGAAAATTTAACACTAAAAGGATGGGAAAAACATAATTTCAAAATAAAGAGAACCCTTAAATTGAAAAAAAAAAAATAGCTTAATAAACTATGACATTGTCCTTGTGCTTCCTATATTGCTGTAGATTCATAACATCTTTGTCATGGACCAGCACCACTCTGTGAACTACCCCTTGGAAGTCAAAGCTCTAAAGCGCTAACCCTACTTCTAAATGGCAGCATTTCCCAGGGTATATCTGACATAACACTTGACCCCTGAGATGTTTCTAAATAAAGGATTTCCTGGTTTTAGAGCAAAGGAGTGGGGTGGAGGTGGGGGTGGAGGTGCTTCATAGTATAAAGTTCCCTTTCAGAGATTCTTAGTTACTAATATTATAGATTCAGAGAACTTCACTTGAAATAAAGAGAAAAAAGTTTGTCTTTATTTCATCCATCATTGAAAAGAGTTATGTACCCAAGGATACCTTGCTTTACACATTGCACCTAATAACATTCTGCAAAATTAGCTCTTCTTCCCTATTCTAGAATACTTACCAAGTTATTAAAATTTTCTGTATACAAGTCTGCCTCCCTCATTAGATGGAGGCTTCTTGGAAGCAGGCACAGCATTTATTCAATAAACATTAAATGTCTACTTTGTGCTTGGAACATCATATCATAAACATAGGTCTTAGAAAAGTGTCTGTATATGATGGGTGCCCGATAATGGCTGATTTAAAACATGAATGACTTAATATTTTTTTTGTAATTTCTCTCAAGAATGTAATGATTGCCATTAACCACCTACTTAAAATTTATGCGTGGGTTTCTCTGAAAAACACACATGGAAATGTCTTAGTTGTTAGTCACATTGTTGGGTCTGCTAACTTTGGGAAAGGGAAATTATTTTCAGAGTGAGTACTGGCATTTAAAGAGAAAAAGAAGAAGGAAAAGGAGGGCAAAGAGGAAAAGAAAAACTTGGGATGAAGGCAAAAGAAGTAAATTTTCTATTCTCAAAATAAGGAAGGTGCTTGTCATTGTACCTAGGAAATTTAGGCAAAATGAGTCTTATAATAATGATTTCAGCTCTATAGAGAAACAAATATTATCTTTCACAGCTTGTAAGCCTTAATGGCACCTGTCTCTCTTGCTGAGCAAGAGATGGTAAATTATGTTGTCTATGCACTGATAAATTTAAATTCCCTCAGGCATAGTTGACTACGATGCTACTTCACCCTGAAATCTTTTTCTTCAATTTTTTAAAAGAAGAAGAATGTCCTGTTGTTTAAAGCTTTTCTCCCCATTACTTAAAAAAAATAAAAGTTTTTTTCCAGGCAATTGTTCGAACTCAAGAGTGCAAGCTAAAAATCCTGATTTTCAAAATTTGTCATGTAATTCCCTGTTTGAAATTAGAGTATATACTTTACTTGACTAATCATGGGACAAAGAGTTATGAATGTTCCTGAAATTCAAGACCAAGTTAGAATCAAGGACACTTAGCAGAGCAGAATGGTACCGCTGTGGTTCTCAGGAAGAGGCCAGAGGGCAAGACAGCCTTTTATGACCTGTATCATGCCAAGACAGCTTTGTCTAGTCGACTCATCAGTGAATGTATTCTGGAAGGTTATGTTCATTATAGTACTTTGTCACTAATCTGATAGAAAAACAATTATTGTGATTGCCAACACTGTTATCTTTTATAATGAACCAAGTGATATTTATGCTGTTATGATGAATAATTGTAGGATGTAAAGTATTATGGACTACAGTTGCAATTTGTTTGCCAGTTATGGAGCTACTATACAATGTGAATAAAAATTCCATAATCTTTTCATAATTTTCATGAAGGGCCCTTCTAGATGCAAATTTTTATTTATAGGATGTAATTCACATAGTCTCCATCTCCTAACCAAGGGGTTTGTTGTAAACACTCTGTTTAGCTTGCAATTACCATATAGTTAAATGACTAATCACAGAAACTCACTCCATGATCATTGACAAAAATGGCCACACTTAACATAGCTGAAATTAACACTGAAGAAAATGGAACTGCCTCTTATCTGCCCCCAGCCAATCAGTGCAAAATGACCCAACCATGACCACAATTTTGTGATGAAGTACAATTAATCTGTGCTGTCTAAATCAGAAAAAATTCATATTTTAGGCCTTGTTTTCCCACTCCAAGTACAGTTGGATGTGGTGAAAGGGAATGTGGAAGGATTTGTTCACAGTGACAGAGTAGGGCATTCTCTAAGTATGTTTGGATAAGAAGTTTGAACTAATTTTCAAAACACTTTTCTTTCCTACTAATCCTTCTCCTGTGGACTACCAAATACAAACACATTGATTTTTAATGAAATGTACTTATGAAACAGTGATCATATTTTTCCAGCTCCTATTGCCTTGATTTGAGAAATAACATCTAGTTCAGTGACTGCTAGAGACTTAGGTCAGGGCTGGAAAAAATCAGGAAATGTCATAAAGAATGTCACTGAAAATGGGAAATATCAACAACTCCTTCTCGGGTGTCATCCCTCCCCCACCCCAAAAGTGTTTCCCCCAAAAGTTATCATTTAATACTGACAGACATTGGTGTTTTTGTTTGCTTGTTTGTTTTTGGTGCATATTCATTGTAGTTCATTCTCTTTTCTATTCTCCACTAGGGCTACTTCAAAACTTCACTGTCTCTAAGCCTTACCTCCACTCACATTTCTTGTCAGTGCTAGCAGATAATCTAGCTTCTTCACACACAAAAAGGCAGTAGGAGCTAGTAAATGGGAACTCTGTCAGTATCCTGAAACTTCTGTAGTCACCTCCACCTTCCATTCTTCATTCACATATTTGCTGTATTTCCATCCATCCTCTCCTGCTTTTCTCCAGAGACAGTATTTCTTCTACAATCGAAAGCCAAATCCTATAACTCAATTCTGGATGACATCTTCTTTCCTATGTATTATATCCGATTTATTGTCAAATAAAAAAAGGAAACATTTCTATCAACCTTCCACTCCTTGGAAATCAAACTTCTTTAAAGAATTTCTCCCAACCCTTGTTACCATCTGTGTTAGTCAGTCTCCAGAAATGGCCTTAGAAAGAATGAACCACTCCTCCTTATAGTCATGTCCTTGTGTGGTGCCCTGCCTTGAAGCTGGGCTGACCCTACGACTCACTTTTTTGACCAAAAGAATACAGCAAAGTACCACTGTGTGGTTTCTGAGGTTTGCTCATAAGAAGCTTGCATCTTCCACATAGATCTCCTGGGGGAAGCAAGTTGCCATGTGAAAAGTCCAACTAACCTGAGATTACTGTACTATGAGGGTACCCAGATTAGCTATGTGGAGAGACTGCACAGAGAGAGAGATTGATGCCCTGGCAGCCCCCCCGTAGTTCCTGTCATTCTGGGGGAGGCACCTGACCTAAGAGTGAGGAAGCCTTGGACAGTGAGCCCAATAGAGCCTTCAAACAACTCCAGCCCCAGTCAAGATCTTATTGCAACTGCATGAGAGACTTGATCTAGAACCAACTGAGCAACAGTCGACCCATAGCTCAACAGGCTAAGGGGCAGACCTCTGAACTAGTGAGCACTTGCTTTTTCAACAGAGCTCAGAGAGAAGCCCACACTCAGAGCAAGCAGGGGCTGGAGTAGGATCAGGAGGTTTGTCAGAAAGTCGGAGCCAGCTTAGACTTTCAAAAAAAAACAACATCCAGATGGCTGGTTTTCATACTGCAAAAGCCTTCAAGGGAGGCTCTTTGCAGTCTCAAATTCCTGATTTGTGGTTTCAGATATGTGCAGTTCTTTTGCTAACTTAAAATTTCTCCTGGAGTAATGGCTGTTTGTACTGAGTTCGAGGAGCATGACTTACAAGAGGAAAAGCAGGAGTGGGCAGTGGAAAGGCTGATTCCAAGGATTCAACTCCTCAGAGGTTAGTGGAAGGAGCATACTACCCTCTGAAGGATGAGGGTAGAGAAGAGAATAGGCTACAATTCTGTACCCTGGACAGTCAACTTTACTGGAATGTCTTGTGAGTTAATTGTTCCTTTATGAAAGGAAAAAGTCCCCTGGGAAAGGCAAGCCTCACTTGCTTCTAAGAAGCGACCTTCAGGTCCCAGATGCCTCCAGAGATGAAAGGTAGAGTAGAAGGAAATCTTGGAGCGTTAAGGGAGAGACTTGATTGGGGTCATGGCTGGAGTCCTTTGGGGATACTTTGGGCAGGCATGCTCCCCACAGAGGGAGCTGGGAGTGCATGTGGGTAGCAGGAGTCAGCGAGAAGAGGCCCTGCAGCTCAGTCTTTCCAGAGGTGGCAAGGGAAATCTCTTCATTAATTAGATATCCAACTATCTGTCTTCAGTGCTTTCCTATGGTAGTACATGCTTGCATACAACTTTCTAGGCACTCTTTTTAGAGGGAACATATCAATCCAAGCAAACCAGTGTGGCCAGCTCAACTCTCACTTAGCTGGAAAAGTAAGCTCACCATCAATGCAATTGGAGAAGGGGGAGAAGATTCAGGCATTTTATAATTTAGCAAGATAGGAGAGGAAGAAGGAGGATGAGGAGAAGGAGACAGAGATGGTAACAAAGATGGAAATGATGATGACAACAACGAAGACGAAAAAGACAAAAAAGATGAAGTTGAAGACAAAGAAAACGAAGGAGAAGATGAAGGAGGAGGAGAAGTTATTGCTCTAGACTTGCAGTCAGCAAACTCCTGCCTGCTGCCTATTTTTGTAAATAAAGTTTTGTTGGAACACAGCCACATCATATTTTCTATGGCTGCTTACAACAGAGTGGAGTCATCATGACAGATACTGCATGGCCTGCAAAGCTGAAAATATTTACTATCTGACCCTTCACGGAAAACAATGGCCAACACCAGCTCCTGAATACTGAAGGCAAATTATTTTTTATACCATACAGTGAGTGTGCTTTTTGTTCTCTGTGCTATTAAACCTAAATGAAGTGTGGAGTTTTCAATACAACATGGACAGTTTTGTAGAAAGTATGTTAGGTTTTCGGTTTATTTATCTTCCAACAAAGGGTGCTTTTCAGAGAGGCCTGAAACGCAGTCAGCAGTGACCAGTTTGGGCCCTCAAGTCTGTGGGGATGTAAGGTGGAGATAGGAAAGGTAAGACAAGGCAATATTTGAGAGGAAGAAGTGAGGGCCAGGGGAGAACTCTAGGGGAGGTGATGAGTCTGATCTCAAAACCTCGGGGACCGAGCCAAGTGGTAGGTGGGGTGAGGTGGTGGTGAGGGAATCTGGTCTTCCAGACCCCTTCTCCACTCTCCGGGGCCATATTTCCTTCTTCCTCAGCTGCTCCTTTCAAGTGCCCTGAGGCTCCTCTATCTGCAGGAAGAGGCTTCATCTCATAGCCGCCCATCCGGGAAAGCTGAAACCCTTTCTCCCATTCTGTTTCTCCTACATTGTGATCACCCTCTGCTCTAACCTCTCTTTCCTTCAAACCCAGAGCCCCTGGAGACTTCAGTCTCCAGTCTACCCCTTTGGCAGCTCTCCAGGTCTCACTGGAAGCACCCTGGGGAGACGAGTGGGAACACAAACACAGGCGCAGGCCTTGTAAAAAACCTGTCAAATTTCATTTTGAAAATCTCACCCTGCATTTAAATACAGTTCTAGCACAAAACAAGTAGCAAAACAGTTTTCTTTACAGATTGATGGCTACAGGGTCGAGGGCTTGTGATCTGTTCTATAGGATTTTTTTGTTGAATAAAATTCATTTAATCAGATGAACAAAGCACTGGTACTATGAGCCAGCTGCTGGGAATGGGGGAGGCTTTGCTCATAAAACTCCATTTTAAAATGGTGTTGGTTTAAACGTGGTTTATCTTCCCAAAGCAAAATCTTGTATATACAATGATTGGACATAACATTTGGATAATGTGACCGCCTTGCATTTGAAGCGGTGTAATACTTTACAGGGAACAAAGCACTTTCACAGAGATGGCCCTATTAGGCCCCCAGGCCAATTTAGAAAGTAGGTAAAATGCTACCTCTTTATAAACAGAAGAAAACTAAGGCTCAGGGTCATTAATTGCCCTCCCCAGCTAAGGCTACACTACAGTAGGCAGAGGACAGGAACCCAGATCTTGGGCTCTGAACTCCTGGAATTTTTCCTAACATCCTTGCTGTGTCTTCTAAATTAGAGTGCTGGTTCTTGTCCATGAGCCATGGCCCCCGTCACATCTTCTCTGAGGCCCCTGAACTCTTCTGCCTGCTAAGCATTGTTTGAACATCAAATAAAAGATACCTCATAAACTCATCTGAAGAGGCACAATGAATAGTATATAAAACTCATTTAAAAGGCACCTTTGGTCATTTTGGAATCAGCAGATGTCAAAAGTAAGTATTCATTTTTTTTTTTTTTTAGGAGGTACCGGGGATTGAACCGGGAGCTCATACATGGGAAGCAGGCACTCAACCACTTGAGCTACATCCGCTCCCCTCCATTATTTTTTAATTGTAAAAATGGCTGTTCATTTTAAAAAGCTGAGAAACAGTTAATGACTAGGTTTATTGATGTGAGGATTGCAGGACTGGGGGAACCTATGGTCTTGGGTGGGGTGTAATCCCGAACAAACAGTCCCCTGTTGGCCCTGTTGAGCAGCAAGTTGGTCAAAGTAACTCCATGCAGAGTTTGTGCACCCGGTGGGTGGTTGGGATCACAAGCTGGAGCCGGAGATACTGGGCAGGTTTCTAACTTTTCTCAAAGTGACCTTCTGCATGTAGAAAATACTGCCACCATTACAGTGCTACTGTGGGGACTGAATAGGATAATGCATTTTTTAAATTGCACAGCACACTACATAGTACATAGTAATTGCTGAATACATTTTTCTTTTTGTTATCAATAATAGTATTACTGATATAAATAATATACTTTGACTTATCCCCTACCTCAAAGTCTTCCAATTTCTGGGAAAAGATTCTGCATGGTTGAGTTGTGGGATGCTTGCCGAAACCTGCTGTAGGAAAAGTGGTCTGTCTTTCTCTAATTTCTGGCTGCAATGTTCTTGCCTCTCTTAACCTAGCAACAAGACCCAGGCAATATTACCTTTTCAAGATGAGGACAGGCTCCCACACTGGGGCTGTCAGGGAGAATTTGGGACCACTTAAATGAATCAGACCTGACAAATCCGATTTACAGATTAAAATAATGTTGTGATATTTGCCAAAAGTACATATAGCAAGTTAAGACACCTACGGAAGACAGACATTGACTGCCTATTTTAATCAGCTGGTGTAATTTAGCTATAACCACCACCACCAAAGTGCTTAGGAAAGGTAAATCTGATCATAAATAATTCCCATTTTGGTGCATTTAAAAATCAAGTAAGATCTTTTTTCAGGGTTTATTACAAGGTGACATGTCTACTACATTATGTGAGGTCACATCAGCTTTTGCATTTGGGTGTTGGGAGAAGATCTGACTTGACATAAACAGATGCCAAACAAAGCATTAAAGCAATTTTACCAGGTGTGGGTATATTAAGATAAACAGAGAGACGACAGAGCCCCGCTGCCTGCATATATTCACTAAATCTCTGGTGATTGTGAGACTTTAGCAATACTATTTCATCAGTACCCCCAACATTTCTGAGCAGAATCATGAATCATAGCCTTGAAAGGGACCTCAAGAAGTCACTTTGTCTAGAAACCCTGGAAGAAGGTTACCGCTTAAGACAAACATGGTCTTCTGGCTTTCAAAACTTAGTTGTTGAATGAATAAATGAATAGTTGCAAAGAATTCTTCTCTTGTCTTCTATCCCCAGAAAGCTGCTTTGCCCTAGGGGTAGGAAGAGGGGTTAGTAAATCTGGAGAGGCCCCAGGAGTTTAAAGCCTTAGCCACTCATTTATTATTTATACTCTGCCTAATTCTAAAAAAGATTTGAGGCAGGTTACAACAAAAGATACCAACAATAAAGAGCCTTATCCTCAATCATTCCTTGCAGGGCTTTATTATCACTTTCATGATCATCAAAAGCAAGTATTAAATTGCTATTTGCATGGGATGCTATGCCAGGGGCTGAATAAATTAGGCAGAGCCAGGCTGTGGCCTCCTTAAATTTCCACCCATTCATTCATTCCTTTGACAAATATTTATTCAGCACATTCTACATGTAAGTGCTGTTAGGCAGTGTGGAGGTAGCAGAAATGAATCGAATGTGAATCTTGCCCTGCCTTCAAGAAGCTTACAGACTAGGGCAAAGGTATATGGTAGTGATGTGTGTGTGGATAAGACACAAACATAAATAGCTTGAATGCAAAGTAGAAGGCATGGGGGCTGTAAATGAGTTGCAAAGAAAATGAAGGTGGAAAAGAAGGACAGAGGAGATTGCATCTGTCCACTGTCTGTCCTTAGAGAGACACTATCTGAAGATCAGGCTGTAGGCAAAGCTGTGAAGGAGAATTCAGCCTTTCTAGCTGCCTTTTTTGCCTTCCTGCCATGCTCTGCCTCCTCTTCCCTTCTTTCCTTCCCATCTCGAGCCCCTAACACCTAATGCTGGCAGAGGTGCCTAGTGCAACCTTTCCCAAAAGATTGGCAGGCCATCCTGGAAATGTGTCCTGGGATACAAATGCCCCCTCTATAGTCCTCTGCTCTCTGCTGGCCATCACCAAGAACAGGGATGTGGCACCCTTATCTACACTGAGGCACAGATAACTAGCTGCCAGGCTATGCCTATGAGTGTCTTATTTTAAAAGAGGACGTTGCCTGGGCACAAAGGAAGCAATCCTGATTAGATAACAATTGTCTCCTAGAGAATAATCATTTGGGTGAGAGCTTTCTGGTTGCCCTCAAATCCAGGACTCAAACAATTCCCAATCCTATCTGTAAGGCAAGTTGCCTCCAAAGAAATCATTCTTGAAGAGTCTTACTAGCTCCTGAGTCAGGCTTGAAGGAGGAAAAAGAACCTCTTCAGCTATCATTCCTCATTCCTAAACTTAGTTTGTATAAGGATCCCTGGGGAAGCCTGAAAAAAGTACACATTCCAAGGCTCCATCCCTGGAAACTCTGTCTCTGTAGTAGATCTGGAATGGGTCCCTGAAGACTTAGATTTTTCACAAGCATCACTGCTGCCTCCAAGGAGATGGTTTCAGGGCCATCTAAAAGGGCTGTATTTCCCTTGAGATACAACACCAAAGGGACATAGATACTAGGAAAAGGTCCAGAAGAGCAGGACTTGTGTCTGTCTGGTTCATAGATGAATTATCACCTACAACAGCGCTTAGTTCAGATGATTTAATAAATGAACGAATGGAGGCTTGCCCTGCTTCCTGGAACCATGAGCAAGGGCTTAGTGGTGTTTTTTGGTGAATTAACTGTGAAAAAGGTAAAAACTTAAAGCAGTGTCTGCTCAAAGTACTCTGAATTGAGTAGATGTAGCTTGAGGGGGTGGAGAGCAAGTTGCTTAGGTGAGGGTTGGAATTACAAATGGATCTTGCTGTGCCCTTAAGAAGTCGACAGACTGGAGGGTGGGGAGGAAGCTAGGAGAAGAGCTTCGAAGCTTAGCTGGAGGGTCACAGAGCTGCTTGGCACATCACTCTTCCTTCCCTCCTTGGGCTTCTAGAGCAAAGAAGGTCCTGAAAAAGAAGGGGAGACTGGCAAACTGAGCGCAGGACTGCAGGACTGAGAAGGATGCAGCAGGGCAGAGCTCCTGGCCGCACAGCAGCCGCTGCTCCAAGGCCCCCTTTCCCCCGCAGAGCCCCGGCAGTGCCCCAGCCGCACTCCGCTTGCCCACATCAGCCATCACACCCTAGAGGCAGCTGCCTCTTCTGCCTAATGTAGAACAAAACCCCACAAAGATTGCTTTTTTTTGGCCATGGTATTTACCCTGTGGCATTTAGCCTACTGTCAGGTTAAATTTATTCTTGTCTTCTGACTGGCTTTGATAAAGGACAAAAAAGAAGTATCAATCCATCTAAGAAGAGAAATCCCACAACTTCTTTCAGTGACTCATTGCTGGGCCTTGTCAAGAAAGTCTCATGTCTTGTGTTTTACGTCAGTTAAAGGAAGAATATAGAGAACGGTCCCGACATCCACTGACTGCATCATTAGACTTTCTAAAAGCACTACTCAGGTTGGTAGATCTGCATGCTGGCAGTTGCCCTAAGCAAGGCTGGCTGCCTTACACATCCTGCTAGCATCTGTGATGGCTTGGTTGGCATTTGTCTGGTCTATTTTCCTTTCATTAGTGGGATGAAACAGGACACTGCACATAGTCTGGTTAAACTGAATCTCTTCCCCAAATCATAGTGCTTGAGGAAGCAATTAAAAGGTCCAGAATCTGTTTTAGGACACCCTGGGAAAAATCCCCAATTAATATCCTCTTACCCAGA
This sequence comes from Cabassous unicinctus, assembly GCA_029593785.1. Classification (NCBI taxonomy): domain Eukaryota; kingdom Metazoa; phylum Chordata; class Mammalia; order Cingulata; family Chlamyphoridae; genus Cabassous; species Cabassous unicinctus. The sequence continues at coordinate 47,653 of JAQZBX010004679.1, read as the reverse complement.
GTTCAAATGGAGGACTTGCCTAGGAATTGCTGCATATGGATGTCTATTCCCACACAAAAAATAAAAAATAAAAAAATTATGAGACCTAGATTTCAAATCCAGACCTGGAATCTGGCCAGGCTCTGACACTGGCTGGCAAGTGTGAGCTTGGGTAAAAGGTTTAAAGTCTCTGGTCCTTGGAAATTCATCCGTAAATTGAATGGATTCTCCTATCAGTAGTGGAATATCCTCCAATGACTGTGATCACACTTAAAATAAAATGTGAATTACTTACAAGTCGTGCTATGTCTACTTGAGTTGGGGCTTAGCTACTGTCTCCACCTCTCTGCTCCTTATTCTGCCCCTCTTTGTTCCTCAAACACTCCAAGTTTATTCTTGCGTCGGGACCTTTGCACTAATCCTCCTCCCCTCCCCCACCGTCTCCCTCCATCCTCTTCACCTGAAGCGCTCTTTTCCCAGATTTTTGCGTCGCTGGCTCCTTCTTGCTATTCAAATGTCAGGTCAATATGACCATCTTAGTGAGGATTCTATGACTTCCCTACTCCAGCCAGGAACTCACAACCACATTATGATTTAATTTTTTTAAAGCACTTGCTGTTTCCTGAAATTATCTTGCTTATTTGGTAGTATGCTTGTCTACATAGGATTAGTTCTGCTATAACATGACACATGTGTTCCTGGTTAAGCAAAATTGCACAATAAAAAATACAGGGCTTAAGGGAAAAATGGGGTTAGGGGCCCAACACTCAAAAACTTCGTAGGTGACATGTTAAAAGAGAAAAAAGTAGAAACCTAATAAAAGTGTTGGCATGTTGTTACACATGTTAAATGGGTAAGAAATACATAAATACTACAATAGATAAGTTACTTATCTTGAAAAGGACCTGGAGTTTGTTTGTAGAAGTAGGCATGGGAAGGGTTGCAGCTTGTGAGTTAGCGTGAAGTGGTAGAAGGAAGGTTATGTGGAATCAAGTGGAAAGTTGTAGCAGCAGATGTGATGGGTGTGGCTCATAGCCCACGCAATGCACTGAGGAGCAGGTAGATGTTGGACGTGCATTTTGTGTCTTCCCACATGGCTTGGTTCAGCTGGGTGCAGTTTTCTGTGCTCACCTAGTGTTTCTCATGGATGAAATCATGCATAAACAAACATGAAACTAGTGTTATGATCAAATTGTTTCCTAATGTATCAATCGCATTGGAATAAATTTGCATTTTCAAAACAAGCCATATAGCAGAACTGATAGCATTTGTTTGCTCTACTAGAATTTAAGCTCTGTAAGGTCAGGGAACTTTTCTGTTGAACTCATTGCTATATTCCTAGCATCTCAACAGCCCAGTGCATAAGAAAGTTTCAAGAAATATTTGTCAGATAAATAAATGAGTGGATCTGTCTCTGACATTTTTTTTTTCTCTCCCAATGTGCTAGTATTCAAGACCCTTCCAAGAGCTGCAATGATCCTCAAAGGAATGACGGCTGCTTCAGGTGAGGGTGATAATGGTAAGGAGAAAGGGGTTTCAAAATCTCTGTTGGGGCATATGTTCTCTGAAGACAAATTAAAAAAAACTAGCACAGTGATTCTGATAATTACCCGGGCCTTCCCCCTTTCTGGGCACGGGAGATGATCTCTAGGCTCCTTTTACCCATTACTAATACACGATTCTAATTATGGATTGATTTGCAGAGGCAGTGCAGAACTCTGGATGAGGATAAGACCTAGAAAGCCTGTGGGTCCCAGTGCTCTGTGGAAAGGATTGTGGAGCTCATTACTTTAGGAAGGAACCTCAAGGCTAACTGTGAGCAGTTAAGTGTGCTCGGGTGACTCTAACTTCCGTCTTCCTCCCATATAAATGTGTCTCATACCTAAAATTTAAGCCCTCTTCTACTAAGTCAAAGAACAGAATTAGAAGTGGCTTTGAAAGGTCACCACAGACAGGTGGGTTATGTCATATTCCTAACAGGTTTAAAAACTGTTTGAATTTCAGGGAAATTGCCGAGCACTACTAAGTAAAAGGTCAAATCGGAGGGCCCCAAAAGAACTAAGGAATGCTCTTTCCTTTCAATTTTCTCAGATTTAAATTCGGAACCTAAGAAAAAGCGCCTGAAAATGCAAATGTTGTGGCTGAGTTGCTTTAGTTTATCAGGCAAAATATGGACTATTTTGTTATGATTCTTTGCTTCCTCACTAACTGCTCAATCTTATGGAGAGTTGAGTGGAGTGGCAAAGTAATTACATGGTGAGTACCATATATTTACCATTATTTATGTTTTCTAGATTGGAGTACAGGGTAATTATTTTTGGTCTTATTAAGTGCAAATTACCAAGTAGTCTTCAGGAACATGTAATTACTATGTTCTGCAGTCGCATGTCACTTACCAAGCAAAATGAATGCAGTGGAAATTTTAAGACAAGCAAAATGAGGTTTTATGAGGCCAAGTACAGGGACCTGCCTTCCTGTCTTGGGATAGGAAAAAGAGGCAATCCTTTTTAACATGAGGCATTTCCTCATTAATTAGATCAATGTTTCTCAAAGCTTGATGCTCTTTAAGAATGTAGATTTCCAGACCCCTGTGGTAGGTTGAGTTATGGACCCCAATTTAGACATGTTCTTAATGTTCATCCATGTTCCTGTGGATGCGAACCCACTGTAAATAGGACCTCTTGAAGATGTTCATTTTAGCTAGGCAGTGGCCCAACTGAATGAGGCGGGGGATTAATTCAAATCACTGGAGGCCTGACAAGGCAAAGGCTACAGGGAGAAGCTGGAAGGTCAGTGCGAACCTGGGAGAGAATGGAGATGACATCGCCATGTGACAGGAAAGCCAAGGATCCCCAAGGATTGCTGGCATGCCAGCCTCAGAATGACACAGTCTTCCAAGAGAAAGCATGCCTTGCCAATATCTTGATGTTGTACTTCTGGCCTCTGAAACCATTAGCCAATAATTGCTCATTGTTTAAGCCAACCCATTGGGTGGTATTTGTGATAGCAGCTCAGGCAAACTAAGACACCCTCCAACCCAGGCCTATAGAGTCTGCCTCGGAGGAAGGGGGACCCTGGAATCCATGTCTTCTGCAAGTCCTTTAGGTGCTTCATGTATACCTAAGGGTGTGAGAACATCTACCCTAGATTCATAAAATTCTCTGGCCAGTAGGATTATCTCAAAACACAGCAGATAGAAAATCTGGGGAAAGAAAAACATGGGGTATTGGGTGGCACGTTTTTTGGTAATTTTGACTGTTTAACTAGTTTGTGTTATTCTTTTTAGACTTCATTTTGAGCAGTATTTTAATCCCATTGTTGCAAAGATATAGAAGTAGTATTATATGTTGAATATTCCTTGGGAGTTAAGTTTCTATTATACATAGATCCTCTACATTCAATTTAGTTTAGATCTTTTAGGTTTTAGTGAGCATACACACCCCACATACACAACTGGAAGGGACAAGAAGCAAGGGGAAGAGGCCAGAGGTTAAATAATGACTTGACTCATGGTCATGGCAGGGCAGATTTTATTCAACCAATACTTACTGAGCACTTACTTTACGTAATGTAATTTTACCTTTATGCATTCATTCAGTACATCTTACTAATCTAAGACCTACTATCTTAATTAAGATAATTCATCATAGTGGTTAAAGGCATAGGACCTACAGTCAGAGACAATGCCAGTTCCACCATTAACTAGTTTTGTCATGGTGGGCGAGCTACCTCTGTGCCTCAGTTTATTCATCTGTAAATTAGAGATACTGGGAATGTTTATCTCAAAGGGTTATTTGAGGAGAACATAACACATGCAAAGTGCTGAAAACACTGCCTACTATCTATGAATGTCTCAATGAAATTAGCAATTATTGATGTATGAAACATGAAAATACTACATTTATATATTAGCATTTATTCCTTGCATCCATCCTGCAAAGAAAAATCAGTAAGACCCTTTTACACATATACTTTCTTATTTTTAAGACTCCAACCACACTGACAGGCAAGAGTGGCACACGCTTTGTCCTTGCCAAGGCAGTGAAAAGGTTAACTTTTTGACTTCAGCAGAAGCCAGCTGGAGAAGCAGACTGTCTGCTAATGGTAAGGGAGGGGAAACAAGAACTAATTTTAGCCATCATTCCTCAATCACTGTCCAGTTCCCTCTCACACTTCTCCCCCCATCGTCTGTGAACTGTGAGGCAGAAGATTTTCCCCAGAGCACCGTCAATCCCACAAAGGAGGAAAATAATTCTACAGCAACCCACTGGCTTCCTCCCTTGAATTAGAGATGCTTATATCCCAGTTTAAAAAATATCCTAAACACCATAAATACCAGCTTTCCATCACTTGCAAATTATTCTGTCTACAGTTTCTCAGAAACGTGCATGCAGCCATGTGCCTTTACTCCCATCTTTTGCTGAAAATGACTTTTCAGGACTGTGAAGCATTGCTGTAGAATAGTTTGAGAAAGGCCAGATATACTTTAACTTGGTCTTATAGTAAACAAGGATGAGAAAAGCAAAGATTAATGATGATTGCTAGGGTGAACCCATATGCTTGTATAACTTTCTTCACCCTTGCTGTTGAAGTGAAAACACCAGGGGAAAAGGAGAGAAAATTATGCAAGCAAATATTACATTTCATGAGCCTGACTTTCTGCTATAAGGATTGTGAAATGGAAAATATATTTGTGAAATGCAAACATTTTTCACTTACTAACGTTTATAATTAAGGCACAAATTCTTACTCAAACAAAAATCCTGGCTTGGGGAATAGAAGCATAAACAGAAACACAATTAATGCTTTTGCTGACAACAGGTTTCTTCTGTGGGTAAGAGCAAGCGTTACATGTGCGCATAAATACTGAGAAGTATTTCTTAGATACACAAACATATATATGCATAAAATATGCACACAGGTAATGAAAGCTCAAACAGAAGGGAGCATCTACCTGCTCAGATCTGAGAACTACATGGGGCTTGTTTTGTTCTCGGTTGATAGGCGATGCAGAAAAGGCTTGGATGACATAGCCTGGACAGAGAGAGTGTTAAAAGAGGATTAGACCTTTATACCAAGCCACAAAAAAATCCTGCATGAAAATCTGCCAGTGTCTAGTCTAGGTCCGAGGAGTAAGCATTTGAATAAAAGAAATCTTAGACTCACAGGACTGTAAGAGGCTTTAATAGCCCTCTAAGTCAGTCCTAGAGTTGCCAGCAGGATGAACAATGACCACCCCAGTGATTGCTGGCAGGGAGCAATGATCCAGTGCAGCCAAGCAGGCTCTGAGCCTAGTGATGAGAGGCTCAGACAAGGACAGTCCTTACCTGTGGCTGTGTGATGATGTCAGCCTTCCCAGTTTCTGAGATAATTTCACTGGTGGGGAGCAGATTGGACCACCTTGCTCCCGCCTCATCCATCATCGATATCTTCATTTAGGGCCTGAAGCTACAAGGGGGGCTTGCCTTGGTGCCTGACCTGCACTCCTACCCAGTCCCAGGCATTTGTCCCTTGGGCTCTTTACCTGTGATGGGATGATGTACTGATATTAGCAGTATTTGGACCCACAGTCTTAACAAATCCAATTGCCTTTTCTTTATTTCAGTTCTTTATCTACATTACTCTGAATTTTACATGGTAAATTCCAAAGTAGATTCTAAATATTAAATAAGGTGGGTTTTGGTTAAAACTAAAAATAAGTACAACTTATATCGGACAATAAATTAGTTCCAGGATTTTTTTTAACCAATCATGGTCAATTAAGAATGCAGTCAAAAACTTCCAGTTTAAGGGAGTATCATTGCAAATCATTTTGTCATATGAAAAAAAATTTTTAATACAAATGATTCATTTGAGTAAAACCAGAATTTTCTCTATCATGACTCCTTATTGAGCCAGACTGGGAAAACCAGGAGGCAGAAAAGATGGTATGTATTCATTTAAATAATACGTATAGAGCACTTACAACATGTCCATTTTGGTTAATTTTTAAAGCTGCATGCCCCTGCTCCAGTTTCTGCACCTACAAGGGTGAGCTATCACAATGTTTTTACTGATTTCTTGTGTGCCATCTCTTGGACGTTACCTTAAAGCCCTTATGGCTAGAACAATGGCTTCTTATACAAGCCAGCCCCCACCAACCTCACCTTCCACCCTGGGTCGCTTTAGCCCTCCCCACACCCACATGCAGGCTTTGTTGTGATGTCATCTAGGGGAGGGCCGATTCTCTTACTAACTTTGTCTGCTCCCTATCCCAACCCCTGCCCGGACCCCCGGCAGCTTTACCATATTTTCCTCTGTTTAAGAAAGACTATGTGTTGGGAGAAAGTGGCACATTCTCTGACCCTTCTTCAGCACCCTCAGAAGAAGTGAGACAGAGTGGAATAGTTTGCTACATAATTGATATGATTAATTTGTTTCAATGAGTTAAAAAGCAATTGTGTTCATAGTCCCATTGTTTCAATTAGCTCAGTGATCCGATCCCCAGATCTTGCTTCACCTTAATGGTGAGGCTTAGCAAATACCATTCGAAAATCCTCTCATCCAGTGAACATTCTGGAATCAGATTTTTTGTTAGATTTTCCTCAACAAGAAGCTGAGAATTCTTTGGATTTTACAATTTGAACCAGGATTTAGACAGAACTAAGATGGAGCAGTTGTTTCCAGTGTAGATCACGGTATTAATACCCAAATTAGACCAAATTGAAACTATGTTTTTGAATATTGACTCTTCTTAGCCTTGTGAAGAAATTAGGAGATACAGAGACCTGAGGAGATCAGTCTCTGCACGAAAGCTTGGATCTTATTTAGTAGTTGTTTTATTTCAATAAATCATAAGTAGGAACTTTATATAGCAATATTGAAAAAGATTATTTATCATGACAAATAATTAGAGGTTAAAATTACAGAAAAACTATTTTATGTCTTTGCATAAGAATGCTTTGCTCTCAAAAGATCACTGCTTTTTAGAAACATTTAGCTTTGCTATGCACAAAAACTTCTGTGTCTGTCAGCTGGGTATCTGAGTTGGTCTCCAAGAAAGGGGAAAGTATAAGCACTTTATCTGCTCATACAAGATCCAGTTAAATTGTTGCTGAGAGTTCTCTGGCCTTGAGAGAGAAAACCTGATTCATTTTGTTTTGGGAAATAGTGATCACAGAGTTCTCTCAATTGATATCTATATAGGATTTTATATCAATCCTCCACATTGGCTCAGGTAAAATGGAAGAAAAGATTCAAGAACTCATATGTCCCTAGGATGGAGGCATCAAATGTTTTGGTAATGTGTGGTGGTGATGGCAGCAAACCATTGTGAACATAATAAACAGCCCTGAAATATATATCTGAATGTGGTTAAAAGGGGAAATGTTAAGATGTATATAAGGTAACCGAATAAAGATGTTAAAAAAAATCCATGGAACTACAGTACACAAACAGTGAACCCTAAGTTAACCCATGGACTATAGTTAATTGAGCAATTATAAAAATGTGCTTTCATCAATTGTAATAAATGTTCCACAACAATGCAAGGTGTTAATAATAGGGTGGTATATGGGAATCCTGAACTTGATGCACAATTGTTCTGTAAACTCACAACTTCTCTAATTGAAAACAACAACAAGAGATAGCTGAGGGTCTCCCATTTAATTTCAGAAAAGCCAAGTCATAGTGGATAAGGATTATCAACCTGAAATCTCAGATCAGTCTATAAACTTCCCTTGAAAATGAAAAGCTGTGACGAGAATCAAGTGCAGGCTGGCTCTGTCACAGAAGACTTGATGAGTTCAGGCTGGGCAGACATGGTGGAGTAAAGATCACATCAGAGATGAGGGGTCCAGTGACATCAAAAGCATGGAGTATGAAATGGCTAATTGGATTTTAGGAATATTAAAGTAGCTGAGATTGAGAGCTTGGCTGAAAGGGAGGGAAAATTAAGTTGGAAATTTAAAGCCAGGCAGAGTTCAGACTTGGTTTGTTAGGTGTAAACAGTCTGGCTAATGGACAGTGAGGGATATATTTTAACAGTGGCATTTTAAGAAGATTTAGGGTATGATGTTGACACAGTTAGAGAGATGGGAGAAAGAAACCAGCAGTGATGCACCACATAATCTCAGTGAGGCTCAAGTTGAGGGTCTGGGCTGAGGTAGTGGCAGAAGGAATGGACAAAATGGGACGATTCTCTATGATATCTCAAAAGAAGAAATGATAGGCCCTAAATGATTGGTCACTTTTAGAGAGTTCCAGAATAGTATTTAAGTCAATGAAAGTTTGTTATGTTAAAATAACAGGTATGTCCTCGGGAATTTCAAATAATCTCTTTAGGCACGCATTTTGTGACTAAACCTCATTTGTTTTATAAAGTTCATTTTCAGTGTTTTAGCTTATTTTCTTAATTTTGTTTTGTAAAATAAGTACTTTGTAAGCTGTCAGTGGTTTAAAAATCTTCTTAAGCTTATTATTGGTTATTATTCATTTTTAATTAGGCGTTTTGTACATTTCTGCTGTTAATTTTTTTACATTAAGTCATTTTGATATTCTTTGTTTAACTTAAGAATGCACTTTGTCTCCACTAATTTGTGCTGACTGTTTCTCCTAATATGTTTCGAGTGTCTTTTTATCATTCACAATGCTTATCACAGTGTTGGGCATTTGAGACATTTCTTGATTTAGGGATTAATTTTATTTTTTATAACGTCTTTATTCTTTTGCAAGTTTCAATAATTTTTAATAATGTTTTTCAAATGATCTAGTTCAATTTATTTTTCAAATGTAATTCCATAGGGATAGAGGCTGCCATATGTGACTTTGCTTCTCCTTAAAACTCTGCCATGTGCTTGGCAAAAAGTTCAGAAAATATCCACTGAATAATGAATGACTTGTTTAATTGAACAAATATTTCCTTATTCAAAATAATGATTCTAGGACTCTGAATATGTTAAGATTCCCTGGAAAAGCAATAATATATATCCTGTGTTTGTATTTTTCTTATAGTGGAAGAGGCAGGCGTGTGTTTGGGTGTGTGTGTGAATGCATGTGATTTGATGCTTGATGTTTCACTAGAGAAAAGACACATGAGACAACACATCCCTGTTCTGAAGGTTGACCCCAGCCACCTAAGAAAGCAGGAGATAGGGTGGTGGGGAACCTCTGGATAGATGGTGGCAGTGGCATTGCATAAAGGAAGGACCAGGGTTTATCACAGCTATGGTGGGAAAGAAGGTTTGTTTGTTGATCTCCTTCTGACAAATGGGTGCTCTGAGCTTGGGGGAAGAAAATGCATGTAGCAGAGTCAAAGCACGGGGGACCCAGATGAGAATATCTAATGGCCAGGTTATTCTTTAAACCTTCAGGACCTTGGGCTCCATCCTAAAGAGGGACTAAGGTTTTGGCTCCAAGACTTTTTCTATCTAGACCTCCATGATGAATATAGAAATTGCTCTAAAAAATGAAATCTTTCGTTTGAAAAGACCAACAATCCAAGTAAAATAATGATAAACTACAAATTGTGCACTTTTCTGTATGTATGCTATACTACAGTAACATGTTTAAAAATGACAAAGATAGCAGTACACAGATAATTTATTTCTAAAAATAGTAGTGACTTTAAAAAACTCAGTTTAAAACTAATAACATGATCTATAAACTACATATTTGGTCAGAGAGAATTAACCACTATTATAGGGCATATTTTAAGAAAGGTTTTGGACTTAGCTGTTCCATGCAGATGAAATCTAATGCTAAGATGTTTGTACTAACCAGATGGCCTTTCCTTTCAGAAACATATACTGCCTCGTGATAAAGGAGGTGTTTCTTAAGCTGACATTTTCAACCTTTTCTAGAGTCGAAAGTGATGCTGATCTAAACCCATGACAATATATAATTTGGCTTCTGTTTCTATAACATTTTGAACAAAGTCCTGGACAGGAAACATAGCTCCAACCAGAAAATAATAGGTTTGTTTTTCAAGGACTTTTAGCTAAAAGGCCAAATCATCTTTTATGCTATTTCCAGGTAAGAATGAAATAAAGGACATAACATGCACACACACATGTGTGCGTGCATTTGTATAATCTCTTGTGCCCAATTTTCAGATCCGATATTTTCATAACTTGACCACCATTTGGCCAATTTCTATTCCTTACCAAAAATGATCTTAGGAAACTTATTTATCTGTGGATCTTAGAAAACTTTATTATTTATTCTTATTATTGAACATTATCCAAGGAGGTCTATGGAACTCTAACTATGCCTAAACCACGGCTGTTAAGTGAAACTATTTAACAGAATATTCTCTGCAATGCTTTCTCAGGAAACCATCCCAGCCACAAAATAGTTGACAGAATCAGATATCTAGCTTTCTTAAGACCAGAGTAAACACTGGTGATGGTTCTGGGATGTTTTAAAATCACTGTAATTGTAAATGGTTAATCAAATTCATTGCAGAATTCAAAGAGCTACCCTTTTGACTTAATGTACTGCTCTGAACTCGAGAATTCTTTAATCAGACAGCAGACCATCTTAATTGGCCGTCTCAAGGCCAGTGGCTGTGGAGTCCATTTGTGTAAGTTCCAGGAACATAGTCTCTGAAAATGTTATTTGTTTTATTTTTAAATGCTTTCTTCCAATTGGGCTCCAAGATTTTTTTTTTCCTGTTCCAATTACAGAATGAGTATAGTTATACTAGCCTCAAGTATATTTCAAATAAGTTGGCTACAGAGTGATTTTCCACGAGTGATGAACTTATGACCTTGTCAATTAAAACAAAAAGTTATGGTGAATATATAAGATAAAGATTGAGCCATAGCCTGAAGACAGGCGAGAGGAGAACGGGGATGGAAAGGAAATTCTGATAAAGTTTGCTGTTCAGTGCCTTTGTGAATTGTGCAAGGTCTAAAATTTATGCCAGCTTTTGGATCTGTCCATCGAGTCTACAACTCCCCAACCCCATCTAGGCGACTCTCTTCAGATTAGCTTAAACATTTGCCCTTTCTCCTCACATCGGGCTGCTCCGTCATTGTGACTCCACTGGCCTCTTCCAATCATCTACAGCATTAGGTTGGACCTTGCTGTGTCTTTGGGCCACAACTTAATCATGTGGAATGACACAATCTGGGAAAAGCTGTATAGCTGTTGCATCAATGGACAACCTCCTGGACTCAGAACTGAACTGAGCATGCATGTTTAATTTTGAGAAGGTCCCATTTGTCTATGTTTTCTTTTGTTGCACTGCTTTGGGTGTAAGGTCCAAGAAACCACCACCTACCACAAGCTCTTGAAGATGTTTCCCTACATTTTTTTCTAGCATGAACCACGTGAGGCCAGGGCTGTGATGGCAGTGGGGTGGGGCACTGGGGTTGACCAGAGGAGGCTGAGGAGGGAGGCAATGATCAAATTAGATTTTCAATCCCTTGTGAGGCAGAAAGCCTTAGAAAAATCTCAGGAATGAAGTGGTAACGTATTTTTCTTTTTTTCAGTCTAATATATACTAAACAGAAGAAAAGCCAACATGGGATTTTAAAAATTGTAGTATATTTAAATACCTATATTTAAACAGAAGAAAAAAACACAACACACACGCACACACACAATCCTATATAACTGTGCTGTTTACAAGGCAACTACAGGAGTTACCAAAAAGATATTACTGTAGAGCTCCTGCTAAGCAGTGGTATCCGTTACTGGGCCACAATTTAAAGCCTGAGCGGCTTTTTTCAACTCTGCCAATACATCTCTGTAACTGTGACGCCCGAAGATGATGTCAAAGGTCTGCACCGGGCGAGTACCGAGCCCGTGGGCTGTCAGCATGGGATGTGCTGGGTAGAGCCGTCCCGATGTGTTTCATGAGTCCACGTGCCTCTGTGCAGTTCTTCAATCAAAAGATAAGTGATTGCTGGGTGGGGAGAGGAGTTGGGTGGAAAAGGGCTCTGGAAATTTTTTGATGTCAAAAAACGAGGCCTCACACTAAAAATCAAAACAAAACACAGGGAAACGTTGCTCTGGGTCAGCGATTTTCAAATCTTCACAGCAAAATAATTTATTGACATGGTAATTTGTGTGTATGTGTATCCCTTCATTGTATTTTTCCCTCCTCCACTCTAAGGAAGCCAACTTTTGTGTTCCTTTAGAGATGGAAGGAGTCGATCACGGGAGAGCAAAACTCAGGCTAGAAAGGGAACGCAGTTAGGGGGTCCATGGTACCCATGGGGTGCCCTGGAGCGATGCCTGCTCCTCTCAAGCGAACGGCTGTGTCAGCCTCTCTTGTGCCTAGACCTGAGCTCCTTGGTCTCTGGCTGCCTCAGGTGACACAGGCTTCACTGACTCACTCCAGGCTTTGCAGAAACCTTGCCTGATCTTAGGGGGTAGTGGGAAGCCTACAAAGGGAGATCCAGCACTAACAGATTTTGAATTTCTCATCAATATTCAAATGGAGATGCAGATTCAGAATCAGATTTAATTTCATTTTTTTTTTCATCTTCGGGTAATGATTGAACATTTATAGTTAATACAGGGCTATATGATTTGCCTTCAAATGCTACCTTATTTGAAAGCCCACAGTGAAAATAGATAAAAACTGAAATAGGGTAGGAGACCTGAAATCTTGTTTCCTTGCTTCCCCAAATAGTGGCAAAGAATTTTTTGTAGAGGTCTTGGGGTTCCATGAGGCAGTTTGAAAACTGCTGTTCTAGTGAGTGACCATTAGGGGAGCTATAGGCACTGAGGAATAAGATGTGACGACTTGGTGATGGTCATAATAGCATAAATAATAATATATGGCTCTATGGTTTAGAAAGCACTTTTACATGTATCATCTCATTTAATCTCTGCAGTAATGTGAAGTCAGTGAAATAGATATCCTCATTCTTAAGATGAAATAACAGAAGCACAGTACTAGTAAGTCTGGTGCCTAATGTTGATTTTTTTTTATTTCAAAAAGCAAAATATAAAAAAGTATCAAGGCACATAACAAATACTTATGTTCCCACCATCTAACCTGAATAAATATTAACATCTTGCTATATTTATCTGAGATGCAATTTTTAAAGAAATATAATATAAGGGCAATAAGGAATTCCCTTAGATAATGAATTCCCCTATGTTTTCCTCCCCAGCCCCACTCCTTTTTTGACTCTAAGCACCAATTTAGTCAACATAACATGGGCAGATCCTGGCTTTAATTGTAAATGGCATGGTGAGATGTTTTGTAAATTTTCATTTATAGATACTCTGTGACAAACTCTGCAACAAAGTTGCATTTTCACTCAACATTAACTCATTTCTACTGCTATTTATCAGTACTGCATCATCTGGTTACAAAATTTTTTATCCTTTTTCCTACCAAAGGACATTTCCTTGGTTTCTGATGTTTGCTATTATAAGCATTGCTACAAAAATGCATGTGGCCATAACTGAAATAGTGTATCAAGAACAGACAATGTTACTTTTCAGGGTATGAGAGTACTCAGTTTTACTAGATATTGCCACTTTGCTCTCCAACTTATGTCCCTACCAGCAGTATAGGAAAGTTCTGATATTTCTATGTTCTCCCCCCAAATTGAAATTGGCCTGTTTTAATTTTTTTTTTTAAGTCCAGTAGAAGTAATATCACATTATTGTTTTAATTAGTATTTGTTATTACTAGCGAGGCTGGACATTTTTACATGTTTTACTGGTGGTGTGAGTTTCCTCTTCTATGCATCACTTGTTTAAATGTTTTGTTGATTTTAATTTTTTCAGTGATTTCATTCATTCACTCATTTATTCATTCATTTGCTCATTTATCCATTCAATAGTTTTTATTGAGGTCCTAGTGCTGGTTCTAGGAGCCTGGTGAGTCCTGCCCCTCATGGACTTTTATGCTAGTGGGGAAGACAGAAAACAAAAATGTAAGCAACAGCATGCACTATAGTGCTGGGTAACAAGAGCCTGGAAGAAATAGAAATGAAGGGAAAATAGAGAATAATGTATAAGAAGGGAGGGTACACAGGAATATACCACTAGAAATTTGAATGAAAAGGACAAAAGAACTTTGGGAAGATTTAGAGGGAAAGTATTTCAGGCAGAAGAAACAAGGGCCAAGGTCGTGAGGATCAACAACCTTGAAAGGTGAGGAACTGTCCATGGTATAAATAGTTTAATTTTTCCATCTTCTTTCATGTCCTTCAACATTATTTGATAATGTCTTGCTGCATATCTTTTTAAAAGTCTATATCTGAAATTTATTTTTTTCTCACTATTGCATTATTACATTTTCTAATTGATTATACTTAGCAGAGGGGCTTGGGTTTCTGGTGCAAAATCTTACACTATTTTTATTTTATCATGACACATCTCTCTTAAAAAAATGGGGGAATGTCGACCAAATATGCCATTAAATTATAATTAACAGCAGAGACTCTCCACTGGGAAATTATTTGAAGAAGTTTTGAACCCCTTCTAACACCTGAACATCTATTCTACTATGACATTCCACAGCCACTATACATACTGGTGGCAGAATAATTCCAAACAGCAGATTTCAGCTTCCAACAATAACCTCATCCTAGAGAGTAAGAGAAGCTAATTTTTTTCATACCTTGTCCAAAGGAGCAAAAAGTGAGGACCATTCATTTTTCTGTCCTTGTAATATCATATTGTTTACTTCTCAAACATACAATCACACAAAAAATATCTTCCATCTTTCTTCAGAACTCAGATTTTTCTCAGGACTAAATAGCTAGCCTTTCTTGAACACTATCCTGTGACAGGCACTTCATGAAGTATTTTCCATGCATTAGTTCATTGAATTCTCATCACAATCCTAGAAGGGAGGTATTATTACCATTTTACAGACAAGGGAACTCAGATTTAGGAAGGTTAAATGACTTGCTCAAAGTCACACAGTTTGTAAGTGGTACAGCCCAGATTTGAACCAGGTGTTTTCTGATCTAGGAAAGGCTCTCTTAACAACAAAACACTGCCTCCAACTTAGCATTAAAGCAAAATGACCCACAGAAGTTCTCACAAATGCCTCTGTGCTTTCCCTCACCTTGGAAAACCCCAGAGACACACCTTGTCTCTGCACTTGAGGGAGCTCATCTTGTGCTCTGAACACTTGATGCAACAATTGTGATTCAGTAATATATAGACTGATCCAAAGCACATTCAGTTCAAGTGAACTCACTTCAGCCTGACCTCCTCCTTGTGTCTTCTTCCTCCCCATCACCTGCCTCACACCTCTTCCTTTCATTACTGTTCCATTCATTACTGAGTAAGGGATCTCTCTCTTACTCAGTGTGGCTGAAGTGGCCCATCATGGACCAGAGCAGGTGGTAGCTGTGATCCAAAAGCTTTGAGAGTGTCCTCTGTCTTCTGTGGACCCAGAACCTCATAGGTGTTCGAGATGGAAACGACCTCAAGTGATCACCTCATCTAGCCATCTGCATTGGTCAGGTGTCAGACATTAGCTCAATTTTGCTGCTGAGGTAATAGGGACTCTGCAAGATTACGTTACTAAGCCAAGGTCATGTACTTAGGAAGTGACTGTGAGGGCCTAAAACTCCTCACTTATTATCCTCCAGGATAATAAGCTGCTTCTTTAATTACACTATTAGAGAACCTTTTGGGGCATTTTGTGAGATATTTTAAAAAACATTTTAGCTTTCATAATTCAGTCATAAACTAAGAAAATAATGGGCAGTGGCAAGGTTGAGGGCCAAGAGAAAAAGAGGAAAAGAGTAGGGAGGGAGGATTGCAAAGGGAAGTGGAGGAATGAAGACAAATTTTGCTGATATTCTGATTTGCACTGAATAAAATACATTTGCATTTCCATAGTACTTTTCTGGGATTTTACAATGATGGAGGTGGAAAGAAGGAAAGGAAGTGTGATGCATTACACACCATTCATTATCTCATTTAATTCTCTGAAAAAAACTAAGAACAGGTCCCCAATTCCTTATCTAAAACACATGTAGTTAGATGTCAACCAGATTCAGAGTATTTCAGATTTTAAAATGATACAGTGCATATATCATAAATTATAAAACATTCTCAAAAGCATCTGAAATAGCATCCAGTAAGTAAATACACCCATATTTCTTCAGCAAAATATAAGAATATCCTCATTAAATGGGATTAAATAAAGACTGTGAATAGCCTTACATCAGTTCAAGTAGGTTGTGTTGCCAACCAAGTTCAGATCAAGTCAGGTTTTGACATCAAAAAGTTTAAAAAAAAAGCTTCTGATTTGAGAGATTTCTGGAATTTGAAATTTCAGATAAGGGATTGGGGACCTACATTAGTATTTTGTGTTATTATCATATCACATATGAAGAAATAGAGGCTTAGAGTTTAATTGCTTAAGTTCCCACAGCTCCATGCCAAAGGTGGAACTGGAAACCAAAGTGTTAGGAACACCATGTGCTCTTCTCATTATAGCCTCTAGTGAACGGGGTTTTTCTCTCTAGGACATGGAGGGTACGTTTGACCAGGATGACATTTGCCTTTTGTACTTTTAGTGTCTGCCAGGGTACCTTGCATAGCACTTTGTACATGGTACATGACTAAACACCAATGAAAGAATAAACACCACAGTTTATGAATGGGCATGAAGGAAATTGTTTGGAGATGCCATAGAGGTACAGCTGTGCTTCTCTGAGGTCATATTAAGATGGTGATGAGAAACCTCTCAAAGGAGGTATGACAAGGGAGATGCCGGTCATGGATTTGCACTTGCAAAAATGGGAGGCTTCCACCTGCCAACTCTCGTCACTGTCAGGAAGGGTGAATAAAGTGTGAGAGAAGTCCCTTACCCACTTACCACAAGACATTGGCCAAAGAGTCATCACTGGCAAGGGTGCTGGCTCTGTGGATCTTTATAATGGTGAATAACCTATGTAATTATGATACTTTTATTAATTCCACAAGTATTGGTTAAGCATCTTCTACATAGCATTCATAGTACTGGAACCTAATAGGAATACAAAGTAAGCCTTATTTTCTATCCTGGTAATGCCCAGAGAGGAAGAGAAAGAGGAAGAAATAAAACATACAATTTAATTATAATACAAAGTAGAGAATGAATAGGGTCAAAAGAAAACTATAATTAAAGTGAAGTGGGAGCTAAAAGTACGGTATTACAACTAGCCAAAGAGTTCATGAAAGGCTTTGGAGCTGATTCATGAAGTAGGGGTAGGAGTGAAGATAACTGCAAGTAGGAAGGAAAGCATTCCAGGTAGAAGGGATATAATGAATCAAGGCTAGTAGGCATTTAGTTTCTTTGGACTCTTGATTAGAAGAGTGGCATGCAGTGTAACACATATTTCCCTAATTCTTCAATTTTTTTCTGGAATTTCTAATGGATTTCAAGACTTCCTAAAGTATAAAATTAAATGATTTATCATAAATTTATAAAGATGTGAAACCATCATAACAACCCAGTTTTAGAACATGTCCATCACACAATAAAGTTCTGAGCCCACTTGTAGTCAATTCCTGCCTCCAACCTCAACTCCAGAGACAATCACTAATCTCATAATTGTCTCTATAAATTTGTCTTTTCCATACATTTCATATAGATAAAATAATACATTATGTATTCTTTTATGCCTGGCATCTTTCACTTAATATAAAGTTTTTGAGGTTCATACATTTTGTAACATGTATCAATAGTGCATTCCTTTTGTTATTGAATAGTATTTCCTTGAATGCATGTACCAAATTTTACTTACCCATTCATCAGCTAATGGATTTTTGGGTTATTTCCAATCTTTGGCTGTTATAAATAATACTGCTAAGAATGTTGTCAAATAAGTCTTTGGCCATATGTTTTAATTTATCTTGGGTAGAGTACTAAGTTTACTAAGATTGTTGGGTCTCATGGGAACTTTATATTTAACTTTTAAAGAAACTGCCAGACTGTCTCCAGAGTGGCTGTATAATTTTAAATTTCCAGTAATGTATGAGAGTTCTAGTTTCTCCACATCTTTTCCAACACTTAGCACTGTCTCCATTTTTTTTTTTTATTAAAGCCATTCTAGTGAGTGTATATCTTACTGTAATTTTAATTTACATTTTTCTTATGACTAATGATGTTGGACACCTTTTCATGGCATATGTGCATCTGTAAGTCTTTATTGGTACAACGTCTATTCAATGCTTATCAGATGTATGATTTGCAATATGATTTGCAAAGATTATTTTTCACATCTGTGGCTCATTTTTTTCATTTCTGAAAGGTGTCCTTTGAAACAAAATTGATTAATTTTAACAAATCCAATTTATCAATTGTTTTCTTTTATCACTCACGTTTTTAGTGTTGTATGTGAAAACTTACTGCTTACCTCAAGGTCATGAAGGTTTTCTCCTATGCTTTCTCCTGGAAGTTTTATAGTTTGAGTTCTAAATTTTAGGTTTATGATGCAATTTGAGTTAATTTTTGAGTATTGTATGAGGTAAGGGTCAAAATGTATCTTTTTGCAAATGGATATCCAATTGTCCCAGCACCAATTGTTGAAAGATTATGCTGAATTACCTTTGCACTTTTTAAAAAAATGTTTTCATGTATATGTATATGTATATGTACATGTGGGTCTGTATCTGGATTCTCTACTCTTTTCCATTGGTTGGGCTGTATATGTTATATCTATGTTATACCAATACCATACTATCCTGATGTCTGTAACTTTGTAATGTATCTTGAAATTGGGTAGTGTTCTTTTTGTTCTTTTTCAGTATTATTTTGGCTATCCAGGTCCTTGGTATTTTAGAGTCACTTTGTCAATTCCTACAAAAAAGGCCTACTGTGACTTTCATAGGGACTGCAATGAATCTATGGATCAATTTGGGGAGAATTGGAATTATAAAAATATTGAGTCTTCAAATCCATAGACATGAAATATTTCTCCATTTATATTTTCTTCAAATTTCTCTCCACAGTCATTTTATCATGTTTAGTGTAAAAACTTTGTACTTCTTTTGTTAAATTTATTCTTTATTTTATTCATTTTGATGCTATTGTGAATGGAGTTTTTGTTAATTTTATTTTCAGATATAGCAATATACTTATTTTTGTATACTCATCTTGTATACAAAGGATATCCTGTGACCTTGCCAAAATCATTTTTTCATTCTAGAACAGGAGTTCTTAATCTTTTTTGTTCCATGGATCCCTTTGCCAGTCAGGTAGAAACCATGGACCCTTACAAAGTCCACACTATACTGTGTAATATTTAATAAATATATCACACCCACACCAATATGTCCCCACAAGAATAATGTTTTTTTTTTAAATTTCAATTTAAGCTCACAGACCCCTTGTTAAGAACCCCTGTTCTAGAAGGTTTTGTGTTTTGTTGTTTGTTTATTTACTGGTTAGAACATACAGTGCAATGCTGAACAGTAGTCACATGAATGTACATCCTTGCCTTGTTTTGGATTTTAGGAGGAAAACATTCAATATTTCACCACTAAAGATGATATTAGCTATAAGTTTTTTGTAGATGTCATTTATTAGATTGAAAATGCTTCCCTCTATTACTAATTTGTTGAAGTTTTTAATCGTTAATGGGTGTTGGATTTTGTCAAATGCTTGTGTCTGTATTTTTTGTTTTTTGTCCTTCATTCTGCTGATACAGTGCATTATAGTAAAAGATGTTTCAGATGTTAGACTAACTTTACATGCCTGGCATAAATTTTACTTGGTCATAATTTTAAATCCTTTTTATATTTTGCACAATGCAATTTATTTTGTGAGGTTTTGTTATTTTGTGTGTGTGTGTTATTGTTGTTGCTGTTTTTAGGAGGTACCAAGAATTGAACCCAAAACCTTGTACGTAGGAAGCAGGCGCTCAACCAGTTGAGCTACATCTACTTCCTGTGAGGTATTTTACACCCACATTCACAAGAGACACTGCTCTGTAATATGCTTGTTTTGTAATGCTTTGTAATATGCTTGTTTGTCTTTGAGTTTCAGGGTTCTACTGACATTATAGAACAAATTGGAAAGTGCTCCCTCTTGAAATGTCTGAAAGAGTTTGCATAGGATTGGCATTATTACTTCATCTTTAAATATTTGATAAAAATCCCCAGTGATAACATCTGGGCCTGGGATTTTCTTTGTAGGACGATTTTTAACTTTTAATTCAACTTATTAAATTCTTATTGGTATATTTGGCTATTCAGTTTCTCTCTGTGTCAGTTATGTTAATATATTTGCCTAGGAATTTATCTATTTCATCTCATTTGTCTCATTTGTTGGCATAAAATTGTCCATAATATTCTCTTATTAGCCTTATAATTTCTCTATGTTCAGTATTGATGTTCCCACTTTTATTCCAAATTTTAGTGATTTGTGTCTTCTCTTATTTTCTTGGGCAGTCTAGTTATTTGTGAATTTTCTTTTCAAAGAAATGCCTTTGGTTTAATTTATTTTCTCTATTGTTTTTGTTTTCTAGCTCCTTGATTTCCTTTTTCATACTTACTTGGATTTTATTTTGCTCTTCCTTTCTAGTTTCTTAAGGTGGAAACTTCGATTGTATAAAGCTGGTACCTTTCTACTTTACTTATAAGGGCACTTAAGGCTAAAAATTTCCCTGTCAGCAAAGTTTAGCTATGCTCCATAAATTTTATTATGCATATTTTCATTTTTCCAATTCCTTATATTTTTAATCTCCCTCATAAAATATTTATATTGACCCATATTTATCATTTCTAGCACTCTTCAGTTCTTTCTTTGGATTCACACTATTCGTTGCTGTCATTTCCTTTCAGCTTGAATAACTTATAGTGGTTATCGTAAAGCAGGTCTGATACAACAAATTCTTTCAGTCTTTGTTTATCTGGAAATGTCTTTATTTCACCTTAACTTTAGAAGAATGGTTTTGCTGGATATATAATATTTAGTCAGCAAGAGATTTTTCCTTTCTCAGTACTTTGAAGGTGTCATCCCACTGACTTCTGGCCCCCATTGTTTCTGATGATAAAATAGTTGTTAATAATTCTCCTGTATGTGATGAATCATTTTTCTCTTGCTGCTCTCAAGAATTCCTCTTTTTCTTTGGCTAGCAACAGTTTAGTTATCTATAGTTAGACTATGTGTCTAGATGTGGATCTCTATGGGTTTTAATATGTGAGATTCACTGAGTTTCTTAGATATGTAGATTAATATTTTTCATTAATTTGGGAAAATTTCAGCCATTATATCTCATTTTTTTTCTCTGCCCCTTTCTCTCCTCTCCTTTGGAACTCTAATTACATGTATGACAGTATGACTGATATTGTTCCATAAGTCTCTAAAGCTCTGTTCATTTTTCCTCAATCAATTTTCTCTTTTGTCTTCAGGTTGGGTAACCTATATTGATCTATCATTAAATTTACTAATTATTTTTGATTCTGCAAAATCAGATATGCTTTTGAACTTTCTGGTTAAGTTTTCATTGCAGATATTGTATTTTTCATCTCTAGAATTTCCTTTTGGTTTTCTTCAAAATGTTCTATCTCTTTACTGAGATTCTCTATTTGTTGAGTCATTGTCTTCATGATTTCCTTTCATTCTTTGAGCATTTTTTTCTTTTAGTTCTTTGAACATGTTATCTTCTTTGAAAGTCTTTGTTGCACTCAAAATTCTGGGAGCAATCTGAGACATTTTTTATTGACTGCATTTTCCCCTCTGAATATTGGTCATACAATCCTGTTTCTTTGCACATTTTGCAATTTTTTGTTAGCTAATGGATATTTTAGATGATATATTATAGCAACTCTAGGATTCCAACTTTTTCTCCCTGAGTGTTACCGATTTTTATTTGTTTAGTTCCTTGTCTGGATTAAATCTGTGAAGTATGTCTCCTCTGAAAGTTACAGCTGCTAATGTCTTGATTCAGTGTTTTTGTTTGTGTTGTTTTTATTTTTAATCCCACTTTCTAGGAAGCATCCCTATGTCTGTATAGCTTAGTGCTGAGGAAAGATTGGTCAGAAATTATGGTCAAACCTTTTCAGTCACTAAGACTACCACTCTTTGCTTATAGTATGTGTGTGGATTGGGCAGCACATCTACTTTCAGGCCATTTTCAAGTTTTTCCTAGCTCTTGCTTTTTAACAGGTTCAATTCCATTTCTTCTATATGTGCAAGCTGCATCTACCACAAAGATTTGGATGGTTTGAGCCTACTCCAGTCTTTCCTGCACATCCTCCCAACCTCCACTCAATTCAGGATATGGAGAGTTTATGAAGCTCCCTATGCTTGTCTCACCACCTAAAACTTCCTGGTAAATCTCCCATTGGCCTGATAGTCCAATGCTTGACCCAAACGGAACATGACCTCAGGCTAACAGAGGATTTCCCTATTAGCCAGTGCCAGTATTAATACTTACACTGCTGATGTTCCAATACAATGGAGCATTCTCTGGCATGGGTAGAAAGGGTGCTAGTTTTCATGGCATAATAGAGATGGGAGGGATTTGGAAGAAGATACTGTCAAAAACATCACAGACTTATACTGCTCTTACCCTAATTTCAGAAGTTTTCATGAAAGCTATGTAATTTGTTATATGCCCTTGGTTGGTTTCCATAGCACTGAATGTTTGTTTCTGATGGTTCTGTTCAGCTTTATACTTGCTTTTTTGATGACAGAATTTGTTTACTCCCTTTTTGGCATTCTGGAGGAAAATTTCTCACTTGAATAGTTTTTACATTCTTATCCCTAATTTCCTCAGGATTGTTTACGGGCTCTTTGCTGTGTTTTTACAATGATGTTTTTCCTGTTTCCCTTGACCCTAGTGGTTTGGGACATAGGCTGTACCAATTTTGAGCCATACCCAAAGGACAGAAATTCCATTTCAATCTGATAATCTGTCCCTAGAAAATATTAAGCTCATTCAAGTATCCATGAGTTTTCCCATTTATTAGCATTCTCTGGAATGTCTTACCTCTCCTTTTTCAAACCAGTTGCTATTCCAAGACTCTGCTCAAGATCATCCCATCTAGGAGGTCATTCCTAATTACTTCAGTCTCCTCTGACTTCTCTTCTCTTTGAACTCTTTAATTCTAATGTTTTGCCATTATTTTTTGTAATTACACTGATCCCATCACATATTCTTCCCCTAAATATTCAATTTATGCACTATACTTTCTTATTAAATTTATTGAAAGCATAAACCAACCTATTATTATTTTAAATATCCCAAAGATTTTTACTGAAATCCTAGATATAACCAACCAGAGTTAGGATGAACTGAATATGATCAAGTGATTGGTTGCCTGATGAGTGGTGATGTCATATGCCTTTAGAAAAACTGGCATATAAAAATATGTTCTATATTCCTTTTCACCTTGTGCAAGTCTCTGCATGCCTAAATCATTCTATTTTTCTAAGTCTGTATTCAATACCTCCTTCAGGAAGCCTTTCTTGAGCTTCCAGTGTATCCTGTACTTTGCTTGAGGCATTTGCCACTTTCTTTCTGCATCATAGCTCTTTATATACATGCCTTTTCCTGTTAGAGCTGAGCATCAGCTTCAAGCAAGGATTTATTTCTGGAACCTCACTGGTAATACGTCTTGGTATACAATTGAATTGATACTGGTATACCAATTGGATGGGTAAATGAACGAGGCTCAACTGTGGCTTTGCAAACTTCACAGTTTGTAAAATGTAGTGGTTGGCTATGGAAAGCATGTCACAGTATGTCAGTGTTGGAAAGAAATTTATAGATGATCTAAACCCGTTATTCCTTTTCAGAAGAGATCACTGAAGTCTAGTGAAGTGAAATGACTTGATCCAGTGAATGGGTAACAGATCCCTCTGGATGGCCGCTGAGGCTGCCTAGGCTGCTTTTGTCCACTCCTCCCTCAGGGATGCATAGTCAAAGTGCAGCTTTGCACATGCTCCAAGCTTCATCAGAATTCCAGGTTTCATTTAGTGCCTCTCTTCATGGCAACAAATTTATATTCAAATCCTTTCCCACTAACAGTACAGCTGACCTTGCATTTACTGTAGGGTAACAAATTAAGGGGCCAACTCTTAACAGTGGAGTTACCAGGTCTAACAATTAAGGCTTTTCCTGATGAAAAGATGTTAATAGACCCCAGTGTATTGAATGGCCCTTAACAAGCATGTAAATTCAAAACTAAGAAGAAAATGCAAACCTGATGTGATTTCCCTAACCAAAACAGAGAGCAAACAGCCCCTACTCTCAGAAATGTGTAAGTACTAAACTTTAATGAAAATATCAGTTCTGCTTGATGAGGGCAATAATAAATCCTCAGTTCATCTTTTATAAAGATTGGAACTCTGGCAGATTTCATTGCACCTGGCAGGTGGCCGAGTATTAGTGAGCTGATGCAGGCCATATTCTAGCTGTACTTAATGAAGGCAGCACTGGAGACACTTTTGTGGACTTCAAGCACAAAGCTCATCTACATATCTGGTCTGGCTCAGAGCATTGCATTTGCGAGGTTGTTGATGGTTTAGAACATGCTAACCTCAAATCAAATAGTGAATCACAATTGTAGGTTCTCCAAATTAAATTAGGTAGCTAACTGTCAAAGCTATGATTTTTTAGTAGGTGAAGGGTACTTTTGGTTAGGACACTAACAGAATGCTTTCTGTGTGAAAGGAACTCCTATAGACACACAATTCCCTCCTGTTCTTTTAAAAGAAAACATTTCTACATCTTACATGAAGCTGCCGTAGAATTTCTCCTAAGTCCACATCCCCTTCACCCTTTCTGCTTTTCTGTACCATACCTGATTCCTGCCCTCCATATGATAGTAGATAACTAGAAATAATTGTTTGCACTAATTCAGAATGTATTATATGCCAAGCTCTCTACTAGATGCTTTACACTGTTTCATTTAATTTAATCATGACTTTTAAGTCTTTTAAGTTGGGCATCACCACATACATTTTAGAGATGAGGTACTCAATGCTCACAGAGATTGACTGCCATGCTCGGAGTCACATAGCTAGTAAAGTGTAAAGACAGTTTTGAACCTATTAGATACCCTTTGAATTGACACCTTGGTTTTATATTTTCAATCTTGACCTTGACTTGTCCAAAAGACATCACTCCCAGTTACTGTCCTCCATCTTCTTAGTTCAAATCTGAGGGAAGGAAGCACACAACCTCAGCCCTGTTCTAGTCCCTTAGGATTCATACTTTTGGGTCAGGGGGCTCCACAAAAGGGAGAAAGTAGTCAGAGAAAAGGGTTTTGCATAATTTTTCTCACATAGTTCTGTATGTCAGAAATATCTTTGAGGCGGCATCTATAGTGTACACTTATAATGCATGGCCTACAGACTATATCAACAAAAATTCCAGGAAAGCCAAGAAACTTTCTTAATACTGTATTGTATGCATAAATCCAGTCATAGTGACTCACATATAACAGGTGTAGAATACATACAAATTTGATATTTTTGATTATGAATTATTATAAAAATTCATTTCTTGATCTATTTCATATAATCTTTATTGATGACACAGTTATAATGCTAAGTAGGAAAAGCAGAGAATAAAATTTTATCCATGCTATGATTACAACAAGGAAAAAATTGTGAGTGCATATGGAGACTAATTGGAAGAGAGTACAAAAATGGAAGCAATAACTTGTTGGTGTGGTGATACTGTGGGGTAATTTTCTTCTCCCATTTTGATTCTCATTAAAGCTATTATCATGCTGTTTGTGTAATAAATACTTTTAAAAAGTGTAACAGTGAATGGCAATTAAAAATAAAACATGTAAGTTGTGTGCCAATAACATCAGGAGGCATTTGTATTTTTTGCTGGAATTCTGGCTTCTGGTGGATTCTTTGTTCTCATGTCCACAAAGCACCATCAATCCTGAACCAACAGTGTTCATGGAGGGAAGTGCTGTTGAGGGTCATATCAACACATGGCATTTCAGGTGCCCAAAGAATCCCAACCAGCAACTCCACTGGACGCCTTTCTGTTGCATGTAGGCTGGAGACTCTGATTTGAATGGCTCTGTGGATCATTTCTAAGTAAGTTGCATTGAGTACCATGAAAACACCTATTTTTTGGTTCCCTTAGCAAAATTTGACCAAAATTGCAGTCACCACCTGTGACGGTTAGGCTAATGTCAACTCGGCCAGGTAATGGTGCTCAGTTGTTTGGTCAAGCAAGCACTGGGCTAACTGTAATACAAGGACATTTCATGGACTTTAATCATCAGTGAGTTGATTGCATAGATAGCTGATTACAACTACAATCAACTAAGGAGATTGCCATCAGCAGTGAGTGACATCTCATCCAATCACTTGAAAGCCTTAAAAGAAGTAATTCTAGCATTCAGAGAGAGAACTCCCATCTCCACTTCAGACAGCCAGTGTCTCCTGGAAAACTCAACAAAGACCTTCATCTGAGTCCCTGGCTTGCAGCCCGCCCTAAGGAATTGTGCATCCCCATGGCCGAGGGAGACAATTTTATAAAATCTCATACTATTGACAGATATCTCCTGTGGGTTCTATTTCCCTAGAGAACCCTGACTAATATACCACCTATTACATATGACCTATTGCATCATGTGATTTGATTATGGCCAAAGGTCCTGAAAGGAAGGTATAAACTAGTGATTTTCAAGTTTCATTCCCTGACCAGTAATATCAGCATACTTTGGAGACTTGGTAGAAATGTAAATTTTCGGGCCCCTCCTCAGACTGACTTTATCTGAGTTTCTAGGGTGGCCCCAACAATTTGTACTTTGTCTTTCAGGTGATTCTGATGCTCAGAAAAGTTTTAGAAACACCTAACAAAACATATTATACTAAACCACCAGATGAAATATGTTGTCCCCACTTTCCATTAGGCAAAGTACCTAACATTCTTACCCTTTCAGGAACGAACACTTAGCTCAGATTATTCACTTTTCTCTTTTGGGTTAAAACAATGAAAGCCATTATTAAAATGCAAATGTTTTGAATGGAGTAGGTGGTGTTTTGAGATAATATGTGCCATTATCATGTTATACTGAATTTGTCAGCTTGATTTGAAAGAACACGCATTATACAGTTTGGAAATTGAGATAGCTGAATAATAAAAAGCAGGTATGAGAAGATAGAAAATGACGTGAGGAGGGAGAGGGTATCACAGAGGTTATTGGGGGTGGGGGTGAGCAGTATGAGAACATTCTTGAAAGGCTGGTAAATCTGGGTCTTGCAAACAAAACTTACCAACATCCTGCTTGGGAAGTGGCTCAAGCCTACCTCCTCTTGTTGTAGGTAAAGGCTGATGCATCCATTCTCTGAATATACATTAGAGAGTTGGTATTTAAGATGGTCCTGTTTGGAAGTGTCAATTCTTGTCCAGAAAACACTGCCTGCTCATGGGAAGCAAAGCTATTTTCCATCGGAGCAAAACTAATATGCTGCTCAAATCTTGTCTTCACATATAATTATAAATCATTTATCCTGGTTTGAGCCTTGCTGAGCATGGTTTCATCTGAAGATCACCATAATCCCCCTGAGAACACAGACTTCCTTGCTTCAGAACTTCCCCACTGAGGGCTTATTAGAGAAAATACACAGAAGCTACGTGACCAGAACAAGACCTTTATCTGAGACTTATCACAGATGTTACCTACAGTGGTGACATACAAGGACAGACTCAAGGGTCTGTGTACCTTTCATGTATCGTAACCATTCACTATCTGGGTATCACTTTGGCCTTGGCTCTGCAGCCACGCGTCTTGCTAAAAATGAGCAGTGGGATGGCAAAATGGTGAGAAACATAAAGCTGCTTTCTTAGGCATTAAAGAAAAAACAACAACACTGAAACCTGAAGCCATTAACACATATGTCCTGTCTGGCTAGGGTCATGGGCAACGTAGGCAAATCTATGCTGTGACAAAGTTTCTCTTCTTCCATTGCTATACCCTTTCCTTCTCAAAGAGCAGCTTCTTTCCAAATGCCAATCATTTGGTCTGTATCACCGCACTGATAAAATGTACTCCTTCCCTCATATAATTTGCACACACATATTGTTCCCCTCTTCTTCAGGTTAAACATCTCTAATTCCTTACACTCCCGTCTCTTGCCTAAGGTGGGAAGCTAGAGAGTGAAATGCTTGTGACTAAGCACTCTCAAGTGCCTAAGCTCACATCCTGCCTCCACCAAATGGTAGCTGCCTAGCCTTGGGCAAGTTACACAGCCTTCCTGGTTGTTGGCTTTCTCATTAATAACATGGTGACATTTATAGATACCTCACAGAGTAGTGAAGGGTAAACAAGATAATTCATAGATTCCTGGCACAAATAAGTGCTTAAATAAAAGTATATTTTCTTTCTCCATCTTTCTTTATCCTTTGCCATCCTCATCTTTTTCCTCTGGTTACATTCTAGTTTGTCACCCTTCTTCTTAAAATGGGCAGCTAAGAGCACAGTGCACCTGGAATGAATTGCCCCAGGGTAGTATTCTCACTTATTTTTGATCTTAGTGTTTCCTCCCTTATTCTAGATCTTATATTTCTCTAATAACATACACATCATCAATTTTAACCCACCTTTATAACTGGGTGTGGGAAAGTCCCCCAGATGCAATCTATTCCTTTACAAACATTCCACCATTCTCTTGTCTTCTTATCAAAGAAGTCTGAAATGTCCTTTGTAAGATGGAAATAATATAGAAAAAATTATTTCTAACGCACAGATGAATGAAGCCTGGTTGACACCCCAAACATAATTCCTTTTATAACCGTGATTTAAAGTCTTTTTACTCCCCTGGTGTTCTCTCTTTAAAGTCCAATATTCACTGGTACAACATATCAGTAGCTTTAAAATGTTTCTTTCAGGCAGGAAATGTGAGCTATTAGCAAGGCTGTAATACACCAGCAAAAAGGGAAGGGGTGATAGGCGTGGGTGTGGGCAAAAGGTGTTTTATGCAATCCCACTGGGACATCACCATTTTAGAAAACAATTTTCCAGCCATATAGTTAAATTAAATTGTAGTTAGAGGCAATTATGTGATAAAGTAAAAATATTTACATTCTTTAGAGCTCCAAAACTGTCATTTGAAGTGTGACAAATTTTTAAGTAGTTTCACCTGTAACTTTAGAAAGATTAGTTCTATGACTAAGGGCACAAAATTGAAACAGGTTGCCACTGTGAAATAAAATCAAACCTTTCTCCTCCTCATAATTTTGCTTGAACTTAATGCTCATGAAATGTCTCACAGTCATAGTTCTCATGTTCAAAACCGTGATTTTCCAAACAACCACAATTTGGAATTTAAGATTTAAAGATGCCATCGCCTCTGAGAAACTTAAAATATGTGCATGTGCACACACACATACACACACAATCCACTTCTTGGGATCTTGTTCTATAATTTTGTTTGCCATTGTCTTGATGAGAAGCAGAAGCTTATACATTCTTCCCTTGTTGTTAAAAGATACACTGGAAGTCATAAGCCATAGAAAAAGAAAGAAATCACCTACTATCATATCTTCTCCATAGCTATTTTATTGTTGCTCATTATCACCGCCATCTCTCCTTGTCTATTTACATTTTTTGCACAATTGCAACCAGAGTGTATATAAAATTTTGTGTTTTTCCTCAGTATTTTATATTGTGCATTTTTGGTGTTGTCATTTTAACTGGCTACAGAATATCTTTTTGAATGACTATGCCATAATTCATTTTACTATTCTTTTGCTTTTAGGCATTTAGATGGTTTCTAGTATTTCACTATTATAAATAGTGCACTGATGAACATTTTTATGCAGATGGCTCTCTCTTTTATTCTATTTTCTTGGGCTAGATTCCAACAAGTGGGATTCACAGGACAAAATGCATGCACATTTTATTTTGGTAGCTCTTGATACCCAAGATCGAATTGCTTCTCAAAGTATTTCACCAATTTTCATGACCTCTAGCAATGTATACTTTAGTGTATTTCACAATAAAATGTTTCTTTATGTGGTTTCAATGACGTTATATATAATTCTAAAGCATTTACTATGTCTCTGAATCTTTGGCCTTGGATGAAAACCTTTTATTCCTACAGCTTTGATGGATATTGATATGACAGCATTCACAGGGAAATATATACACACATGGACACACACATATACAGCCCCAGATGTTAGACTTGGACAGGGTTGAGGGTAGGGAATTCACTCAAGTATTTGTCCTTATGTATTGGAAGCACTAAGCTGTGATGGAAAATAGAGTATGTAGAGTTATGCCTCCTTTTTATCATTTCACTCTCACCTTTTTTCCACCAATTCTTTGCCTTAATCCAAGGTCCCAGCTCCTGCTTAAGTGGGTCTTCTCTTTTACCCATGGCAGTACACCAGCCTTATGTATATTGTAGGACCACTTGGCCTTCTGCCATGCTGTGGCTGCCTCAGAAAGTCACAGTGAAAATAGATATATATTCAGTTCACCCCTTCCCTGCAACCCTGCAACCCTCCCCCAACCAAATACACAAAGGACCACCCATGGTGCCCTGCATGGAGTAGGCCTTTGCGACTGCAGAATAGCACAGGGGATAAGTGCCAAGCAATGGATAACCTCTCTGAGCTCCCACCAATATGGATCACGAGTTGTGGTCATCTAATCACGAGAGAATGGGTCAGAGCCAGCAACTCATTTCACATAGGTCACTCGGGAGCCCAAGATAGAAATAAGTTTGAATCAATGCAATCAAAAGGTGAAAACCTCCATATAACTGGTGGTGCAAGGTGCAAAGCTTATTCATATCCTAAGTTGTCCTAGCACTCATAAAAATCATAGCTTTAACCTTTCGTATATGATGGCTCTAGTATAATTTGTATTATAATGTTAATCATTTACGTCTATTTTGTAGCAAAGGTACACTTTTGAAAATGATGCCATATTTACTTTTACATTGTCTTCCACATAAAAGTTTGCCCCTATTTTGGGAAATTTCTGCTTGGGGCAGCAATCACAAGTGTCAGCTTCTTGGGGCTTATACTACCTCAGTTTTTCAGCCACAGGAGAGTGATTGAGATAATTATACAGGCATCGTGTACCTCTTGAATAATTCTTGCAAATGAGCTTCCAGAGTTACTTGGGGTTTTGAAAAGGAACTGCTTTATACCTTCAGGAATATGGTACTCATTGGTCCATCACTGCTTAGGACCGGCCCCACTTAGCTGGGTGGAGGGAGAAAAGAAGTTTTCTTCCCCTCTCTCAGTAGCTGGGTCATCCTATCAATGGAGATAAACACAGTCATCAAGGTTCTCCTGAGAACACCTCAGATTCTTTTGCTATAGCTTGGTTCTCACATTAGGGAGCCCATTTTGCACCCTACAAATAAGACATTTTTTCTATCAAGATCTGTATACAACATTAACTGAAAGCAGGAGCACACAGCATTGAGAGACATGGAGGAGAATAAGACAACTGGAAACTCTCTCTGTCCCCTCTTCCTTATTAATTCTTCCACTACCATCTTGCCTGTGGTGTTAGAGGAGTATTTGAGTTTTTTTTTTTAATTTTACATTGCTAATATTAAATAATGGTCCCAGAGAAGCTGACTGGCCTTCTTCCCCTGGATTAAAACCATGTAAGTATCAAAACTTGGAAGGAGAGGAACCTTGAGCTCTAAAATTTGTTTTCAAATCACTTTTGCTTATTCTCTTTCAATTTTAGCTGCCCATGATATAAAAAAGTAAAATCTCTTGAAAAGTTATAAAATACTATGACAACATAAGGTATTGTTCTCTCACATGTGTCAGCACGTGGGCAGTGAGATTCCTCCTCTTCTTAATGAGAACTTAGATTGCCCACAGAGCACTTTTAGGGTAAAGAGGAGAACATGAGTTGGTGATTCAGATTTCAATGATTTTGTCACTATTTCCCATGGAACTTTAGACAAATATTGGGACTTTTATAACAAGAGTGAGATTCTCCATGGTGAATTGAGACACTTGCTCAGGTCTGTGAAGAAAACCCCAATTTCCAATATCCAGAATCCCTTTCATTTTCTTAAAGTTAAAAAGTTTGGGGATGGAGGGAATTATACAAATAAGTATCATAAGATTTACAGTCTTCATCTTCATTTCAATAACTCTAAAAGCCAGTTTCCTAGTTATGAGTACTGGTTAGTTAAATGGTTGGTGATTAGTAGCGCTAGATGATTATGCTAGTTGGTAACACACAAATGAATTTATTTTTTTCCTGTGCAGAAAAACCACAGTGAAAAATTTGTTGATATTTTAGATTTTAAAATATTTCTTCCATTTGATGCAAGATGGCAGTGAGTGTTTTTCCCCCAATAATAGCTCCATGATGTGAAATAGCACGGTAGTCATGGAAAACATGACCTCACCACAAACTCACCATAGAAGGGCTTCACATCCTGACAGTCATTTCCTTGGAAATGTGCCGGGAAATGCAAAGGATGTTCTAGGGTACTAAGAGGAGCCTCAGCCCTCCCAGAGCCCCTACCCCTGCCCCTCCCCAGAAAGTGCAGGGGCTTCTGGGACCCTAAGGGCCAGATCTTCACTTCTGACTTGTTGCCAGAATGTTGGGAAGCATCTCTTCATGTACCCAGGGAAAGGTTTCCTTTCCAGGGAAGCCTGAGTAGGCCAGGCCCTCTAGCCCCACTCCCAGAATTGACTGAGGCTTTCTCAGCAGGTGTTTCCTTTGCCAATTGCTGTAGAAAAAAATACAAACGGTTGACTCCAGAGGGGCTGGCAAATACCCTCTGATACACACAGCAAAGTGAATATCTGTATTTTCAGCCCCCAGGGCTAGTTGAGTTGACTGTGAGCAAATGGTCTTATAAAGCATGGTTTTATAACTCACAGTATGACTTAGAAAGAGTGGATGTCATGCTTCATGCTGCACGATTGTGGCTCTTAATAATAATGATGATAATAATATTATAACAAATAATAGTAATAGAAATAGACAAAAAGTTCTCCCAGGAAAATTTGTTATATTTTTATGTGATCTTACTTTTCTGAATTGTTCTAAATGTCTACAATAAACATGCTATTTCATATTCAGAAATATATATATATATATGTACATATTTGTATAAGCTTTACATGTATGCACACACACACACACACACACACACTGCCATCTCATAGACCAAACTGCTAGTTTCTCAGGGCCTCCTAAAGGGAATTCTCTTGTTCTGTCAACCATTTTTGGGGAGCACAATGTGCTGTCTTAAGAGCATTCATGCTGCTTTGAAGAACATCCAAATGGCAACCAGGACGACTCAGGAGAGATCTGTGAAAGCTACACTGAAAGGGCAATGACTCTTGCCATATTTTTGAACATGTGCAAATTCCCTTGCCTACTCTTTGTATACTTCCCTATTTCTGTGTTTGCTTCCAGAAGGGAAAGGGCCAAGAGAGAACTGAACTTGTTCCAAAGGGAGGTGTTTCTGGCAGGTGTGAGGATTTTAAGATAATAAAAACATGTAGCAACCAGCAGTCCCCTCAGCTGAGCAGCAGCTGCCTCTTCATGATGTCTACTAAAGCCTGCTTTGGAAATGTTCTTGGCTTCAGGAACTAAGCGAACCCACTTCTGTATTTCCAGCTATTTGATCTTCTTACCACTTAGCCCATCACTGGGGATTCCCAACTTCTAAATTAGGAAAGTTTGAAAAGTTCATTTCTACACGCACAGTTCCCATCTACTGTGGTAGGCAGAGCACACTTATTTTATCTAAAGCACATCATTTTCCTCAAAGAGCTTGTGGCAAATAAAAGGAAGCAGGGATAAAAATTGAATCAATAGAAAAATGTGTTAGAAGCTAGCTATTTTGGGGGGAAAACACGTTTTCACTTCTGAAGTGGGAAATTCCACAGTGTCCTGAATTTCTGGATTTAATCTAGGATGTATGCAGGTGAGAAAGTGGAGCTGTCTTCTTTTTCACCTGGACAGTGTGGCTGACAGCCACAGAGAGCTGAAACTGACTTCATTTTGACTGCTTTCATGTAGGTAATAATGTTTTAGACATACATTTATAAGGGATTTTTAGAGGCCTTAGGCTAATGTGGCTAGTTTTCTAATGTTTCCTCGATGCTATTTGTACGTTTTTGAGCTTCAAACTAAGATTCTATGAGGCTCCTTTTTCAAGTGAAGATAACAACATGATTGGAACAAATCTCTATTAAAGAAGAACAAAGATGGAAAACACATTTTCTTCCATTTTATTGGGACTTGCAAAATGTTGAAAGTTAAAAAAAAAAAACAAAACTCAAAAACTAACATAGCACAGAAATGTGAGGAGTGCAGGAATATTTGATGTTTAAAACAAGACAAAACAAAAAAGCAAAATCCTCGTCAAGATAGTGCACAAAAATTGCTAGTAAAGTTAGAAAAGAAAACATTTTAGTCTGCAGTAAGGTGTGTCTTTAGCTTTGGGTTATATAAAACTAATCAGTGAGTGTGAATTTAGCCCCATGACACCTTTTCTGTGATTAGTGGCAATGCCGTGGTTGCTAATGTTCCTGGAACCATAGCAGGGGCTTATGAGGTACAAGTGTTTATAAGCCAGTGGCTTTTGATTTTGAAGTGTATTTTCATCTTTTTTCCTGAATTTTAAAGTCATCTTGATTTCCCAGACACCTACCTCAGGCTCCTCCAGAAACATCAATCTCTCCAACAAGCATACACATACATATAAAGTCTCTGATCTACACATAAAAATAGCTTCACAAGTTCACATAAAGTCAGAGATATTTGAATGTGTGTATTTTTATAAGCAGTGATCCCACCATCGACTCTCCCCAGAGCAGGCTGAGTAGGGAACAGACTATTTCTGTCAGCTAGAATGTCTGGCTCTTGACATGCATGTGGTAGACAGAACTGGGTTGGAACACGTTGTGATGGGGCCAAGGTCATGAGCTACATCCCAATTAGTTTTGCACAGGGGATACAACTGTGTCCTGGGGACACAGATGCCTTCTGACTAGAATCCGCAGATGGTTGACCTCAAGGGAAATATGAGTATGAATGGCCCAGTATGACCAGTCAATCATTTCCAGAGAGACACGCCAAACGCACAAGTCCTACCACCACGGGTTTCTCCTTCACAGCCACAAGATGCTGGTCATGTGTCCTAATGTAAAGGGTAGACAGGCTTCTCTGGGTTCTATTGCTGCATTTTGTACCCAGTCACACGAATATTTTTTTTAATTAGAGAAGTTGTAGGTTTACAGAAAAATCATGCAGAAAATATGAAGTCCCCATATACCTCCCCTCACACACACAATTTTCCCTATTATTAACATTTTGCATTAGTGTGGCAGGTTTGCTTTAATTGATAAAACAATATTATAATTATATTATTAACTATAGTCTATAGTTTACATTAGGTTTCACCCATTGCCTTGTATTGTCCTGTTTTTTATCTTTTAAAAATCTTTATTCTAATAACATATAAACAACCTAAAATTTCCCCTTTTAATCACATTTAAAAATATACTTCAGTAGTGCTAATTACATTCACAATGTTTGCTATCATCACTATCATCCATTACCAAAACTTTTCCATCACTCCAAACAGATACTTTAGAAATTAAGCATTAACTTCCCATTTTCTACCCTTCCCTGGCCACTGGTAACCTGGATTCTAGTTTCTAATGCTATGAATTTTCTTATTCCAATTATTTCAGTGATATCACACAATATTTTTCCTTTTGTGTCTAGCTTATTTCACTCAACTGGATGTCTTTAAGTGCACACATCTTGTTGCATGTATCAGAACTTCATTCCTCTTTATGGCTGAGTAATATTCCAATGTATAAATATACCACATACTATGTTCATGGACACTTGGGTTCTTTCCATCTTTTGGCAATTGTGAATGTCGCTATAAACAATCATGTGCAAAAATCTGTTCGGGTCCCTGCTTTCAATTTATTTCGGTATATAATTAGAAGTGGGATTGCTAAGTCATAAGGTAATTCTATACTTAACATTCTGAGGAAACTATAAACTGTCTTCCACAGAAGCTGCACAGTTTTACTTTCCCACCAACAACACAGTGTTCCTATTTCTCCACATCCTCTCCAACACTTGTTATTTTCCTTATTTTTAATAGCCATTCTAGTGGCTGTGAAATGGTATCTCATTGTGGTTTTGATTGCATTTCCCTGATGTTTAGTGACGTTGAGCATCTTTTCAAGGGCTTATTGGTCATTTGTATACCTTCTTTGGAGAAATGTCTCTACAAGTCTTTTTCCCATTTTTAAGTTTATTTGCAGGGCTTCTTTATACATTCTGTGTAGCAAACCTTTATCGGATATGTGGTTTCCAAATATTTTCTCCCTGCACCAGGAAGGTGGAGGTTGTGGGGTCAGTAAGGGCACCATGAGCTTCTCCTATTGTTTTCTTAAGCTGTGTTTTCTTGCTTTGGCACTCTCCCATTTACTGCAACCCTTTAACTATTTTCCGGAGTTTTGAGGAAGATTGCTCTGTCCTTTTTTGCTAATCGTCAGAGATTAAGTGGGGGAAAGGCACCCTGGTATGTCTTAAACTGCTATTGTGGTCGACTGGAATCTCCACTGCAGAACATTTAAGCCAGGCTTGATTGTAATCTGCAACCATGCTCTGTATTGAGATAGGATGCTACTGAAGGTACTTAGAGATGTAATATATTTATAAATATATAGTTACATCTGTCTTATATGGATTATTTAGTCAGATTTTATTAGTGAGGCAGACAATATTGTGCAGAAAAAAGAAACCCATTTTTGGGGTTAGACAAGTCTGGTTTAGAATCCCAGTTCCATACTACTTTCTAGTTGTATAACCTTGGGAAAGTTAAATAATTTTGGGGGCCTCAGTTTCCCAAACCATAAAATTGGAGTTTTTGATAACTTCATTTTTTCTATTTTGTTTTGATGATACTCTGGACTCCTCTTGTCTTTCTTCACTCTGTTTCCCAGCTCTTTTCACTCACATGGATTTGGAGTTTTCAGTTGCCTTAAATGAAAACTCTCGGTACCAGCCAATGACAACTTTGAAACCTTCCCTATCCTTCTTGGTAGGGCCAACTCCATTCTTCTCCCCACTCCTTCCCCACACCAGTCTGCTCTAGTAAGCTTGTCTACCTGTAAGTATACGTTGGGGGTAAGGGCTTCAGGCAGTACTTATTCCCATCCCTCTATGTTTTTCTACCTTGTGCTTTGTACAGCTTCCTGCTTTCTGCTTCCCTTTTGAAAGGGGCCCTTCACCAGATTTTGAAAAGGCTGAGAATGCAGAAATTGAGAAGTGGAGGCTGTGGGTGGTTGGTCTGGAACTGTCACTACACTGGGAGAGGAAGTAGGAAAGGAAAGGAGATATATTTAGGAAAGGGTGGCATCACATGCTAAGTACAGCAGTTCTGAACTGGAACAAGACAGGATGTCTTCAGATGTTCTACCCAGTGTTCCTTTCATTCATTCTGTCCTCTGAACAGCAGAAGGCATTTTTTCATCTCTTAGCTCTTTCATGAAATATATAATAGGGATACTAGGAATATAAAATAAAAATTGATCATGTTTACTTAA
Source organism: Cabassous unicinctus (assembly GCA_029593785.1). Taxonomy (NCBI): domain Eukaryota; kingdom Metazoa; phylum Chordata; class Mammalia; order Cingulata; family Chlamyphoridae; genus Cabassous; species Cabassous unicinctus. Next base: position 10,205 of record JAQZBX010004679.1, on the reverse strand, counting down.
ACCTTAAGAGCTAAGCTCAGAGTAGCCTATTCATGGAAATATAAAGTAAAATAAGACTACATAATTCAATTCAGAAACTGATTAATTGGGAATAAAGGTTGATATTCTAAGCTAATAGCTATTAATATCAAGTAGGTGTGATGCATTGCTACTGCCCTATGCTAAAGTTGATGTAGCATTAGGTGAACTCTAATATGATTAGCTATTATAGCCTAAGGGACGTGTCTTCAAGGACAGGCCAATGACAACCTTAGTTATTGGTCATTCAATCCAGATTAGGTAATGGGAGATACAGTGCAAATCGTTAAATGTCTACTGTATTCACCAAGTGATGGATAACTTAGCAGCCTACTGTAATTTACCTTAATTTGCAATTCAATTGGTTACATATTTTCACCTAAAGTATTAATCAATTTTCAATCAAAGCAGTGGGTTCCTTCAGAGTCCTAAAGCAGTTTTTATTTTGGAAGTAGAAAGTCAACCCTTTAGTATATGTCTGCATTTTCATGGCAAGCTATAGATTGGCTGCTTGCTTGACCCACTTGTACAATCAACAGTGCAATTCCTCTTCCACCAACACCTGCCATATTGAAAAGGATCTGATTTATGTACAGAAATTTCCCATTATGGAAGCTTTAGATAAATCTATACTTTCAATGACAACATGTTCTTCTACAGGTTTAGATTTTTCCATATAGTTGTCCTTAGAAACTATCTGTCCAGTTATTGATTGATACAACTATTTAGGCCACTTAACAGATTGCTGATCTAAATTCTTAAGAGAAGAAATACTTGATATAGGCTGGAGCTGTATTGAAGGCTGTCCAAAGGAAAAACAAGTTCCCTCTACTCACATGTTTCCCTCCCCATTTGATCACTCTGACTCCCCTAAATCTGTTGTCTCTGTTCCCAGAACCACATACAGAAGCATTCTAATTTGCTCCATATTTTCAAGGCCATACATCATCTAGAAGCCTTCTTGGTTCCTTTTTCCATTATGGCTTATATATCTTGAGTTCCATTTTCTCTGGACTTCTTGATGACAAGTACTAATCTGAATTGTCTGACCTTAGAGGTTAATCTGGAGTACTAATACATCCAGATTCTAAAATATAAGCTCCATTAGACAATGGACCATGGTATTTTTAAACTTATTTTTGTGTCTCAAGTTCCCATCACAGAGCCTGACACATAGTAAGAGCACAGAACTGCTTGATAGCTATTTGTTGAATAAATGAATGAGCAAATGAATGAATGAATAAAAATACTTAATTGCATTCTAACGAGGGTCTTCAAAACTTCAACCCAAAGGGGTTTGTGGTGATGGCATTCTCAAACCTTGGAGCACATTTCAAAGGTGTATTTTGAAATAAGGGTACTCCAGAAGGTATGCTGAACGGTGCATCTTAATGAGTGTCTGATCCATCACAAGTAAGCCTGCTAAAATTAACTTCACAAAAAGAGACTTTTAAAAATACTTCATTAAATCTATTTGGTAGGTGTTAAAACATTATAATTTCATCTAAAATTAAATTAACTTTGGACCTGCACTCTAAGTTTGGTTGAATCCAGTGATCGAAATTAACTAAATAATGTCTTCATCTACTATATTACAGATGAATAGCCTCTGATCTCCAAAGCAAGCTTACCAACAAGATTAAGCATCTAATGTGGAGAGGAAAAAAGTGGTGTATACATTTAATAAAAATTCTCATGTAGATAGCTTTTTATAAGCAAAAGAGGAAATTGATTAGCTCATGTGGCTGACAAACCTTCAGGCACAACTGGATCCAAGGACTTGACCAATGAACTCACTCTCCATTACTCAGTTCTGCTTTCCTGTGTATTGGCTGCAACTACAGATGGGCCCTCACTATGTGGGAGAATACCAGTAGCTCCAGGCTTACCTTCTACCATCTAAGTTTAAAGAGCAAGTTGCTTTCCTGTTATATTCAATAAGAAGATTGGATCACATGGCTATTCTTTTTTTTCAAATCTAACTTATTAAATAATCATATCAAAACTTTTATATAAAATTAATTTTTCTCTCTTAAAATAATAACGTTGGAAGACTATGTGCTTATTTTACCACTGTTGCCATTGACAATGATATTTTGGGAATGGATTATACATGTTCAGTTGACCCTGAGTGTCCTGAATGGAAAGGTTAGCTCAGAGATTCATGCTACATCTAATCCTCATGCTTTTCATGTCACTTTTAAACACTGTCCTTTCACTTTTTATATGGTTATTTTTGACGTTGGAGTTTTTCAATATCTATGCATCCATGATTTATAATGGCCCATAAGTGCCAAAGGGTCTGTTTGAAATGGAACTTGAATTCCCACGAACTGCTTTGCAAGCCACCTCTCCCACAGGCTTAACGTTGGGTACTGCTACTGCTCCTTATTCTCATTAAAAAAATGTATATATATACCTCTATGTCTGAGGCTGCTGGTTGTCCCCTAATGCCACTTTCAATATATTTTATAGTAATAAAAAGCCTTTTCTTTTGCAAGGCACAGGGCTACCTGGGATAAAGATTAGATTTCCTAGTCTCCATTGCCAGATGCATGAAGCCATATTACTAAATTTTGGACAATGGAATGTAAGAACAAGTGGTATATGCAAATTCTAAAAATCCTCTCTAAACAGAGAGTGAAATGTTCTCTTTCTTCTTTACTCCTTCCTGCTTGATGAAATTTGGATGTGTTGGCTGGAGCTGGCGCAGCCATTTTGGATTGTGATATAACCTTTGGAATAGAGACTACATAAAATGGAATAACAAGATATAAGGACTCTGGCCTTTAAGGATGCCTTAAGACTTGCCATACCAGTGTGGACTGCCTGCATCCAGCTGTAATGTGAAAGAGAAATCTCGACCTCATTTAAATCATTCATATTTGGATTTATATTGTTACAGTTGATCCTAATCCTAATGACTATAATCACTTTCTGTAGATGCAAATGCTGTGATTTCTTACTTGAGAAATTCACTCTGGTCTGGAAAAGTCTCCATTTTCTGACCTCTCAAAAACATAATTTTAGCCTTATTCTGACATGTTCGGAAGTAAGGTTTTACCTTTTTCTCCCTCTCAGTTCTGCACTGTGCAGGTGGCCAGAATCAATTTCAGGAGTTTTACATCTTCTTGTCCTGGCATCATGGAACTGAAATAGCCCTCCAACAGTCATCAAATGCCAATGCTAGAAGGAAACATCAGTGATCACCTAGTTCAAACCCTTTCGTTGAGGAAACAGATTTGCCTTAATAACTTGCCCAAGGCAACATAGTAAGTTTAGACTAAAATGTAGGCTGACTCCTATTTCAGGATTCTTCTGTAGCATCATGATTCAAAAATCATTTCCACTGAACATCTATAATGTGCCATGTGCTGTTAGAGCATTGATGAAGCAGGTGCACAAGGCAGTGCTAGATTGAGGCTACCATCATGCACTGCCCCTCTGCTCAGGGTGTGCACAGTCTAACGACAGCAGCACGTGTCTCAACAGATAATTATCAACAATGTAAAAGCATAGGACATTGTGGGAACACTTAGGAAGGGCACTTAATTCAGCCTGGTAGTCAGGAAGATGCATGAGCTGAGTCTTCTCTTCTAAGCTCCATATCTAACTTGAACAGACACACAGATCATTACAGAACAGTCTATCTGACTTACCAGGCATGTTTTCCCTAAGGTCACACTGGTGCTTTCGTGATAGTCTAGTCATTTACTGTATGTAGTATTGACAATCAACACCTGAAAAGAGTATTGACTAAAAAGGAAACAAACATCTTAGAAAAAAGAAACTATCCCCAATTTAAGCAAAACAGTATCACGAATGTTTGGAATGGGTAAGGAGGAAAACAGGTATGCTGAAACCTCTCGTTTGGTAAGATGTTAAGTGGGAACAGGTCTCAAGTTGAATGGTATCATTGCTAGTGAGTTGCACACAATTTTGACCAGCCACTGCAAATCACCAGGCAAAACAAGCAGCTTCCCGGGGCTAGAGTCCAAGAGCAGCACGCATACCATCAAGAATAAGACCTGCTTCTAGGGCACTGAAGGGAGGGGCAGCTATAGTATAGAAGACATCCTAAGGGTTGTGACGTTGCCAAGTTAGGAAACAGTATAAGCTCTCCAAGAGTTATAAGTTCCAGAATGCCATGGACCTGGCCTTTAGTCTAAGTTCCTCATCAAAAATATTCTTGTTGGATCATTGGAGTACTTTGCTTTGGGAATGTACATTTCTTGAATATTATAGTAGAAGTCAAAGGGAAAATAGGATTTAGTATTTTAGGAATTTATTGTCAGCTAACCATTATAGCATATCTATAAAACAGAGGTGCACCTGCAGTTCAGTTCTGCGATTGGTTTTTAGGAGGATTTCACTGACTGTTAATTTCTTCATTTTTCTTGTTATAACAGCACCCTCACTCTGTATACATGCATATAGAACAATTTTAAGGGACTGTGAACGTGATTCGAAGGGTCTTTTTAAAAAATCACATAAGCAGCTGCAAATGGGGAAATAATCATTCCAACTCTGTTTGGGAAACAGCTCTGATCACTCAGGGTATTCAGCAACCTCACAGGGAACTTATTTAGAACAGCTCTGAATATACCATGAAAACCAGCTTTAAGTTAATTCGTCTGATTGTACTCTTGGCAGCTCTTTTTGGATGCCTAATACTTTGCAGCTGTAAAAATAAAACAAAAACACCCTTGAAATAAGTTAGGTGCATATATGAAAAGCACAGCTGGGTTACTCCCCCAGATCATCTGTAGATATAGGATTCTGTTTTTGAATGCTAGTTTGCAAAAGGGAAAGACCACAGCCATCTCTGAAGAAAAGCTGGAATTGCAAAGAGGATTCGTTCACAGTTCTTTTTTACCCCTGTACCTTTTCTCTCCCGTGTTTCTGGCACCATTTCACTGCGCTCCATAGAAATTGCCTTTAGAAACATCAGTTTTGGCTGAGTCCACATAAAACCAAGTAAAGTCAAGATCAAGCAATTTTCTGGAGGCTGAGAATAACAGAAAATCTGGATGATTCTGGGTATGAAAGTTCTTTATTTACAATAGGGATTCTTTCATCTTGAACTCTTTGGTTAATTGTTTATGTTCACATGGTCTTCTTAGGAACCCTTTTAGAAGTTATGGGAATCAAATTACCTTGCTGACTTTTCAGTGTAGTGGAGCTAAAATATCTTCCTGGAAAGCTTTCAGCCCATATCCACCCCACCTAACAAAATGTTCAGAATCATACACTTGAGTATTTCTTATTTGCATTGGTTCTTTACTAGGTTGAGCATGCACATCTTGTCAGGTACAAACTGTAGAAAGCTCCCTGAGGTCAGGCTCTACCTCTTTGCTCATGCACTGTGTCCTGGCATAGAGTTCACCACACATTTGATGGTGTCATTAAAATTCTTCCACGGGGCCCCTTCATCATCAGGTAAATCTTGTAATTTACACCTGATTATATCTTCCTGTTCAGACTCACCTTCTGCCACTCTGTTCTAACAACTTTCTTCTCTATCAGTAATGATGAACTACTTGTTCTTGGGATACTGGAAATTTTCTCACACTTCTCCGCTTTCACAAAAGCTTTTCCTTCGCCTGGAATGTCTCCACTCTGCCTCTTATCTGCCCGGGAAGTTCCCACATATCCTTCCTGTTTCTGTTCTCAATGACCTTCCTTTTGAAACCTCTCCAATTTCCCCAGGACATCCTTATGTGCCCGGTTCCCTGCTCTCCCTGAGGGCAGTGTGAAGAACTACATTATAGGACTGGTCATACTGTCTTTCAATGTGATGGAACATTCTCTGGGGCCAGGGACTGGTCTTTTCATTCTTGTATTCAGAAGTGCTACATAGCAATGGACAAATGGAAGGGACACCAGCCACGCTGCCAGTTCAGCTGTGCTGCTGCATGCCGGCCATGCGCAGCCCACCTGGTCACCAGAGCCCATCGTACACTCATTCACCATTTACTGAACGCAGTGGGGGAACGAGTGGATGACAGAATGCAATGAGTGTTGTTTTTCAATACAAGTTCATGGGGTAACTTACGAATAAGTTGTCTTTTGGTGAAGGGTGCTTTGCTAATTTAAACACTTGATCTCATATTCAGAGATCATTCACCACCGAAATCTGGAAATAAAAGTTTCTTGACATGTTATTCTAAGCTACAGGCAAATCTCATTTGTATGTGGGGAGATTCTTTGAATTATGGTTTATTCACAATAAACCATGTTTTAAAGTTCTTATTAAAGAATTAGCACCTACTCTAAATTAATTAAGTGTTCACAGCATGCTTTCATTATATGGTATGAAGCGTCGTGAATTCCCAGAGCATCAGACACATCCATATTCAAATATAAGCACAAAAAACACATTACAGAGCTAAATATAAAAGTTTTCCAGATCGTGCTCCTAATCATCTCTTCTATGAGTCCTTCAGACTTTCCAAAGTGCATTCACAGGTGTTTCATGAGAGGAGGGAGGCAGGAATCATCCCCTTTTATACATGAGGAAACACGCACCGACAGGATCAATGGTTTTTCCAGTGAAATGCAACTTAGTAATGACAGAGAAGAGCCCAGATCCACTGTCTCCTGGATCAGACCTGGACCACATCGTTTGACCATTGCCCTTTTGGCTACACTTCTTTGAAGTTTCATGGGTGTTTCCAACTGTGCTAAGCACACAATCAAAAGATGTATTTCTTTTCTTTGCTTCTGTTTATATATTTATTTGCTTGGTATAAAACTGAGTTCAGGGTTATATAGTGAATGACCTTTGCCTCAGAGGCATTTACATTTACATTAATATAGCATTATTAGTCTTTTGAGTATGTGAACCCATTTAAAAAAAAATAAATTTATGTTTTAATTGTTACCAGGTTATGTGCTAGCTAGCAACACAGTTGTAAGCAGATATTAGTAGAAATTTCAGTGGCAGTACCAGGTGATGACAGGCATCACAATATAGGAAGATTTTGAACAAAATTTTTATGTTCTAAATTATCTGGCTACATCTTAAAATTCAGCAAAACAGGCTGTTTCTTGCAATATGCTTTCTAACACCTTGTCCAAGAAAGGCATGGCTATCAATTTCCCTGAAGCTTAAGTCACAGCTTGAGCATTTTCAATAAGAAGAGGGTTTTCAGGATTCTTAGCTTAATGTCCCTTTTCCTAATTTTATCCCGCGGGCTCTAGTTAGATCTCTTTGATACCAGGGAAATGATTTCTTTTCTTCCTTTGGGTTTATATCTCTGCCTCATTGTTTAAGGTGCATCTGTGCTTTCTTTCCTTCTCTTTAAATAGCTACATTTTCTAAACTTAAATATTGTTTAATTAGTATTTCCCCATATACCAATGTGTTGACACCAGATAATTCTATGTAGGTTTTATGACAATGGGAACGTTTTGAAAATGTTATTTATTATTAATTTAAAAGGACTTCATTAGAACTTTAAAGTTGGTCTGACATAAGTCTATTTATTGCTGCTTAAAATAACCACACATACTCATGTATTGTGATAGGCATCAATAGCCACTGTGTTTATCCCAGACACCAATCAACAGACTGATGGATTCTGGCATGAATAATGAGATTGACTCTACAAGGTATCTTTGCCAAGCTGTTCCCTTTCTTCTGTGAGGTTGGTATGATCCAAGTTTTCTACTGGGACTCAGTTTGCATTTTCATTCCACAGAGCTGTAAGATACCTGGTACTCTTCTGGGGCTTCAACTTGCCTATGTGCTCCTTGGTCCTATGGGAAATGGAGCAAGAACTAGGGTGAAAGCCTCTAACCCCCGGAAACATGCCCCATATTCTTCATTCTCTTATTGGCAAACACTTATTGGTAGCCTACTCAGGTGTAGTCACTGGGCTAGATGTTGGCTAGATGTTGGAAATACAATGCAAGATAACACAGACATAGTCCCTGTCCCCGGGTGGTCCAGGAGCTAATGCAAGAAATGTTATTACTCATCTAATGATACTAACAAAAGTTAAAATGACAACTGCAGCAAGTGCTACCAAGGAGAGGGGTATGATTCAATGAGAGCCTATAACAGACTTGAGCTAAACAGTAAGTATTTAAGTATTGCTTCTAGAAATTTTTAGAGTCCAAATGAAGTATCAAGTGGCAAGAGAAGGAATTCAGAGGATTTCCTGGTTTCTGATATAATGTGTACACTTTATGTGTATATGCAGTAAATTTCAACTTTGCTACCCTTCCCTCCAATGGGAGATGTCATCTACTGTAGGAACTAAAGGAGGGCTGAAAAGAAAGACTGTCATAAAGAGGTAAGGGCCCAGGACAAGCTGAAGAAATAATAGATGAGCGTAGTGAGAGAAATGACAGAAAAAAGGAAGAGCTAAAAAGGAGAGGAAGAAAGGAGGATGGGGGTAGGAGACATAAAAGAAAGCACAGCTCATAACACTTCGCATAATGGGCTTCAGCAGTTAGATCTCCAGACCGTATGGAATTTGTTTCAGTGACAAACCATAGAAGACTTTGATAGGAACAGACTAAGATTCAAAAAAGAGAAGGGACCAGAGCAAAGATGGGTGTGTAGATAACCAAAATAAAGTGATAAGATGGGGTTCTGTATAAAAAGAGAAAGGAGAGAATAGAAATTTGGACTATTGACAGCATTTGGATTCTTCTGGGTCTTGAACAATCAGAAATTGTATCGTTCTATCAACCCACTACAATTTTTGAAAAAATGTCTCATCATGTGTTTCTTTTTACCTCTCTGTCAGTCTCCCTACCTAATTCCCAACTCTGTTAGTGTTCTCAGGCTTTGGTTTTCTGTCCTGGCTTCTTCTTAATCTCATATTCAATGCTTTTCAAAGCATTGAATATGAGAACATGACTACTCCCCTGCACTGCAGCCATGTATTTTAGATTTGGATCATCTATTGACAACGCCAACGCCACACATCCAAAAACTAAAACTATTCATCCTCCTTTCTGAACGGAATTTCAAGCTCAGCATGCTCATTTCTATAAATAACATGTATTATTTTAGACACAAAAGTGGAAACCCCTGAGACATGCTTTAAGGGTCTCCTTAAACCTTCATAGCCAGTCTATCACCAAACTTCATTGATTTGCCCTTTGCAATGACTTGCAAGTTTGCTCCATCTTCTCCATTTCTTCTGCAACACCCTGGCCCAGAGCCACGGAGCTTCAAGCCTGATTCATGGCAGAGCCTTTGAGCTGGGTTTCCAGGCTCTGGGTCTTTCTCCCTTCAATTCATTCTAAAAACATCTGTTTAATAGTTCTAAAATAAAATTTGGAATACATCTTTCTCCTTTTAAGAGCTTAGAATGGCTCCCCAAAATCTTATGGCATCAAATCTAAACTCATCTACCTGACTTTAAGGTCTCACATAAGGCAGCAAAGCACATTCTCAATTGAACAGTCTCCCCACTGGAGACAGTCTCTCTTTTGGGCTGTGCTAACCTCTGTTTTCTCCATGTACTTTTATTCACCATGTTTACTTACAAGATTTATATTGTCTTAACCCATATGAATAATATCTTTTCTTTAAGATCTACTTTGTTGTTTTATAATCTGTATAAACCCTTCCCTATTAGCTACAATATTTTTTCAAGTTTTACTCTCTATTATTTGTATTATGAAAATAAGAATGTTTGTTTTTCTCACTTTCCAAATATGAAATTAATTCATATTTATTGTGATTTCTCAATTATGCATGACTTCCAAGAGATTATGGTAACCAGAATTCCCTTCTGAGAATCACTGGCTCTATTCATCTAAGATGTTTCTTATGTCACTTGGTTCTCTCTGACTTCTTTATCTAAATGCTTAAAGATGCATCACACATTTTTAAGAATTAAATGCTTTCATATCCTGTTATCTAAATGTATCGTGAAGGGGGGCGGATGTGGCTCAAATGGTTGGGCGTCTGTCTGCCATATGGAGGGACCTGGGTTCGATCCCTGGGGCCTCCCGGTAAAATAAAAAATATATATATATAAGGCGAATGGGCTGCCAGGCTCTGTGTGCCGGTGAGTCGCCAGGCCCTGGGAGCCATGCAGCAAGATGATGATGTAACAGGAGAGACACAAGACGACATGCTCCGAAAGCTCCAAAAATCAGGAGCCGAGGTGGCGCAGATGGCAGAACACCTCTCTCCTGCATCGGAGGTCTCCAGGATCAAA